>JAQZBX010040124.1:0-22789 GCA_029593785.1 Cabassous unicinctus | reverse complement strand
CTTGCATTTAAGCTTATCATTATTATTTCTTTTTCCTATTAATTGTATTTGGTTATAATATGGGCTTCATGTTCAAGGAAGGTTTAGATGACAGAAGGGTTACAATGGGGGCTGCAGAGGATCATTGGTGGGGGGTGTCTGGGATGGGGGATTCATGGGAGGAAGTTCATCTGAATATACATGAAAGATATATAAAATTGTTCAAATGATCAAGGGATTGGGCATGATCACAGTTGGTAGACAATCACTCAATAAATGAGGGAATCTGAATTCCCAGCCTGGAGAGCTCTGCCACATTCTCCAAGGGAGCAGCAACAGTCCCCTGAGTGCAGTGGCAGTGTCTGGCATAAGAGGATGCCCCACTGATGAGTTCTTGTTATTGATGACTAGCCTTATGAGTCTTTGCTATTCTAATTGAAACTTAGCCTACTGTTATGGGTTGTCTAAGGGTTGCCCCCTGAGAGCCTCCTTGTTGCTCAAATGTGGCCTCTCTCTAAGCCAAACTCAGCATATGAATGCATTACCTTCCCCCCAATGTGGGACATGGCTCCTGGGGATGAGCCTCCCTGGCAACGAGGGGTTAATACCAAGTGCCAACTGGAAACACGATTAGAAAAAGACCTTGAATAAAAGGGGGAAAAGGTAAAGAGAAATGAGTTCATGTGGCTAAGAGACTTCAAAGAGAGTCGGGAGGTCATCCCAGAGTTAATGCTTATGCACACCTCAGTAGGATCTCATAGAACACCAAAGTGGATATCACCCCACACAGAGGGGCTCCTGAGGGCTCTGGAGACACCCAGGTCCTATATAAGTGGGGATAGCCCCAGAGATTGTTGCCTTATTAGTGGGCTCTTCTTTGGAATCTGTGCTCCTGAGAGTGACAGAGTTGAACTCAAATAATTCCTCCCTGCACATGGTCCATCAGTCCCTTCTATTCAAATCTATATGTGATGCTGGAGTTTGTAGGTGTACTTCCAGAGAGTGGAGCCTCTGGCCTACCTATGTGCCAGCTGTGCCTGGAATCTCGGTGGAGCTGCAACTCCTACCCTACAGCTCAATGGATTCATCCAAGTCACCTGGCAAGGAGACGATGATGGGCAATGGCCCTCCCAGGGAATGGAGAGGGCCTGAAGCTGCAGGCAGGATAATCCCATCCACTGTATCCATGGGATATAAGCCCTCTCTCACTTGGAGGTGGAGTGGACATCACCATCCCAGTCCGTTCAGGATTGGGGGAAGAGCTATGGACTAGAGTGGACTTAATGGTATTCTGTTGTAGCCTTATTGTGATTCAAGCAATGGAAGAAATTATAACAGTGAGGTGGAGCCGGTGGCCACTGGATGTTTTCGGGGCAGGGAGGGGAAGGGCAGTTGAAATATAGGGGCTTTTTCGGGGCTTGGGGGTTGTCCTGAGTGGCGTTGCGGTGACGAATGTAGGCCATTTTACATCAGCATATACCATGCAGAACTGTGTGGGAGAGAGTGTGGTCTACAGTGTGAACTGTGGTCTATGGTTGATGGCAAGGCCCCAGGATGTGTATATACATTGTGGGTGATGTGCCACACTGATAAAGGATGTTGGTGTGGGATGTTGTGGGAGGTGTGGGAGGTGGGCAACATGGAATCCCTGTAATTTCTGAGTAATATTTAGGTAATCTAAGCACCTTAAAAAAAAAAAAATATATATATATATATATATACAAAATAACATTTATGTAAGCAAATGCACATATATGCATATATATATATATATCATTTTACAAATATTGGTATGTATTTTGAAAAAATATATAAAAGATATCATTTATATATCATTTTACAAATATTGGTATGTATTGTGAAAAATTTGATTTTTCCCCACAATAAAAAAAAATAAAAACAAAACAAAAAAAAGGTTCTTAAGGCAAATAAAAGCAAAATATTCAAATCAGCTCTAAATTTGTCTTTGTTAATATGTATGACATGCTGGTTAGAATATGAATTTCAAGTCATTGTTTTTTACCCAAATGTTCAAATAATTAATATTCCCAGTGTGATAGGGTGATAAATATTCATAGTCAGCAAGTCCTGCAGGCCTAATTTTGTCATTAGTACCTAGCTCTTTTATTGGGCAGGTTTTCACTTTTTATACTTTGTTTCTGCAGATGGTAAATGAGGAAAGTTTTTGAAACACAGTCAGCTCCAAAGTGCTTATTTCTGCTAGATGTTAGGTTCATCTGAGATCAATGGTAAATGGTGCATCATACTTCATTTATAGGAAATAAATAAGAAACTCATGTTGCTTCCTTTATACACTTCTTTACATTTGTCTTGATGTTTCCAATCATATCACTTTCTGTGCCTTCCTGGAGGGCTTATGGTTATAGCCATGAAACTTTCCATGGCACCACATACCCTTGTTAGCATCTGCCAGCTTAACAAAATCAGAAGAAATAGGTTATAAATAGGCAATTCTTGAAAAAAAAGTCCTGTTAAATATCTTGTCAAAGTTTACTTAATTAGAGAAAAATGGATGAATTAGTGATATAAATTTATCATTATGTATCTCACTTATTTTCTTATTTTCCTTTATCAAGAGGATGCTATATATTCTGTTTATATGTTTAATAACTATCTTTAAGTTTTTTCATTCATACTTCATATAACAGAGTCTAAAATTAATAAATATTTTTATCCTTATCCTAAGCAGTTTAAGAACTTTAAAAAAGTTAATCTCTGGCCCATCCCCTCCATACTTTCACGTTGCTTTCTGGTGTTTCAGTTCTACTTAGACTACTCCACATTATTTGATATTACTCCATAGTATTCTTGTGTATGTGTATGAACATATATATGTGTGTATATATATATGCACAATGGTAGATAGATAATATACAATAGATTATACAATATGTATATTCTCTCTATTGGTTTTTTAAATATATTTTTTATTTTTTCTAAAAGATACTTAGATTACATAAAGTGTTACATAAAAAAGTATAAGGGATTCCGATATGTCCCCACTCCCCACACCTCACACTTTTCCCCACATTAACAACTTCTTTCATTAGTGAGGTACATTCACTGCAATTGATGAACACATTTTGGAGCATTGCCACTAAGCATGGATTATAGTTTACATTGTAGTTTACACTTTCTCCCACTCAATTCTGTAGGTTATGGCAGGATATATAATGACCTGTGTCTGTCATTGCAATGTCATTCAGGACAACTCCAAGTCACAAAAGTGCCCCCATATTACACCTCTTTTTTCCTCTCCCTGCCTTCAGCACCTCCAGTGGCCACTGTTTCCACATCAATGAAATAATTTCTTCCATTGCTATAATCACAATAAGTCTATAGTAGAATAACAGTAAGTCCACTCTAGTCCATATTTTATTCCTCAGTCATGAGGATTCTGGGATGGTAAGGCCCACTTCACCTCTAATTGAGTGGGGGCTTCAATTCCATATGGCTGATGGATGGGACTCTCTTGCCTGCAGTTGTAGATTCTCTTGGTTCCTTGGTATGTTGTTTGTACATTGTCTCCTCCTTGTTAGTTGTCCTGGGTGAGTCCAATGAACTGGAGAGTAGGTGTTGCAACTCCGCTGAGGCTCAGGGCCCAACTGACACATGGACAGCCCAAAGATTCAAGTCTCTTGAGTGTACACCTACCAACTCCAGCACCAACTCTAGGTTCAAATAGAAGGGACAGAAGAGGCATGTGTAGAGAAGTCACACATGCCTCTGACACTGTTGCACTCGGGAGCACAATCTCCAAAGTAGAGTCCACTGGCAAGGCACCAAACTTTGGAGCTATCTGCCATGACCATAGGACCTGGGTGTCTCCAGAACCCTCAGGAGCCCCAATATTTGGGATAGTATCTACTTAGGCAGTCAATGAAATCCTGCTGAGATGTGCATAAGCATTTCCTCTGGAATGACCTCCCGACTCACCTTGAAGTCTCTTAGCCATATAAACTCATTTGTATTTACCTTTTCCCCCTTTTATTCAAAGTCTTTTTCCAGTTGCGTTGCTGGTTGGTGCTTGGTAATAATCCCTTGGTGCCAGGGAGGCTATCCCCAGGAGTCATGTCCCACACTGGGGGGAAGGTAATGCATTTATTTGCCGAGTTTGGCTTAGAGGGAGGCCACATTTGATCAACATGGAGGCTCTCAGGAGGTAACTCTTAAGCACCCTACAACACTAGGCTAAGTTTCAATTTCAAGAGCAAAGCCTCATAAGTATAGTCTTCAATATCAAGGGCCCATCAATGGACCATCCTTCTTCACTAGTTATTGCCCCTGTACTCGGGGAATTGTTGCTGTTCCATTAGAGAATGTGGCAGAGCTCCTCAGGATGGGAATTCAATACTCTTTCAGTTATTGTGTGAATCTACCCACTGTGACAATACCTCATGAACTTTCGAACACATTTATATACCTTATATGTATGCCCATGTATACTTAAGATTATTCTCTTTGTTTTCAATGTTTGGCATCTCAATGCACATACACATTTATATCATCCACATATTTAAAAAATTTTTGCTTATAGTTGCTTTTTTCACAGTACACATTCCTTTCAGGATTTATTTCCTACAATTTGAAGGGCATATTTTAAGAGTTCTTTCATCAGAAGTATATGTGGCTCAAGTGGCTCAGCATCCATCTACCATATGGAAAGACCTGGGTTTGATCCCTGGGACCTCCTGGTAAAATAAAAAACAAAGTGAGCACGTGAGCCAGAGGCCTGCATGGTGAGCCCCAGGCCCACGCGGACATGTGATGAGCCAGGCCTGTGCGGTGAGCCAAGCCTGCACGGCATGTCACAGGCCAGTGCCGATGCATGGTGAGCCAGGCCTGCTGAGCCATGCAGCAAGATGATGACACAACAAAAGAGATGCAGGGGAGAGCCAAGGTGAGATGTGCCAGAAACCAGGAACTGAGGTGGTGCAAGTGACAGGGTGACTCTCTCCCACATCAGAGGTTCCTAGGATCAAATACCAGTGAAGCCTGGGGGAGAAAAATAAGAAGAGAAAGCAAGAAACAGACACAGAAGATCACCCAGCAAATGGTCACAGAGACACAGACAGCAAGTGTTTGTGTGTGTGGAACTCATAGAACTGTACACCAAAAAGAAAAAAAGGAAAAAAGGCAGTTTAAAAGTTTTTTTTAAAAAAAGAGTTCTTTCATAGGTAACCCATGCATGGGTTTAAAACTCCTCAATTTTTGTTATCTGGAATGTCTTTATTTTGTACTTACATATAGATGATGCTTTAGCTGGTTATAGAATTTTAGGTTGACAATTTTATCTCAACAGCTTGAAGATATTATACCATTATATTTTGGCCCTAATTTTTGCTCTTGAGAAGTCTCACTAGCATCCTTTTTACTGGTAATTTTCCTAGTATGAGTTTCTCTGAATGTAGACCTGACACAAGAATGGTCTAGTGTATGGAAAATTTATTTTAGAAGTGATCTCAAGAAACAGGGACTGGGGAAGAGTGAGATGTGGAGTAGGAAAACCCAATATAATATTACATGTATCCCTAGAAAATGGTGATCTCTAGAAAAGTATATAGAATGTCTCTTGGGATTGTCTACCTGAAGGTTGGGAGATGGAAGCATTTATTCAACAACTCTTATCCCTCATTGGTCAAGGGCTATCCCTGAGAGTGTTAACTCATCTACACTGCATATGTGTTGGGGATGAGAAGGCTCATATCCATTTCTGCAATATCAGAGGATCCTCAGGGCAGAAAATGCAGATGCACAATGTGAACATGAGGCAAGATGCTGTTGATGTGAAGTGTGTTGAAGCCCACAGAGATCTGTTCACCAACTAGAATAAGAGGTATAACTGAGAGGATGTATGGCAGGGCACCAAGTGCATTTGATATAGCAACCCATCTTTTCTCTCTGTTGCTTAGAAAATTGTTCTCTGTTTTTCAGTATTTGGTAGTTTCACTATAATGTGTCTAGATTCAGTTTTAACATTTATTCTGCATATGATTTATTATACTTTCTCATTTGGGGTACTTATATTCTAGAAAAATTTTAGCCATCATTTTTTTTTAAATATTATCACTGTTCCATTCTCAGTAATTCTTATTTTGAAACTCCTATTAGATGTAGTTTGTACTTTCTCATTATACTCCTCATATTTCTCTTAGCTGCTCTATAATAGTTTATATATCTTCATCTCACTACAGCAGATTCTGCATAATTTACACAGTTCCAACTTCTAATTCACTAATCTCACTTCTGTGTTCTTTCTATTGTTTAACTTACCCACAAAATGTTAATTTAAATGTTTATTTTTTATTTCTAGAAATTACATTCATTCTTTTTAAATCTACCTGTTTCCCTGCTCCCCCCTAACCTGAATGGAATTATCTTTTATATTTCCTTGTTTTTTTTACCTTTAAATAATTTAATACATCATTTTGTAATATTTTAAAGCATTCTATTTATATATTAAGCTCTTGTGATAGTTAATTCTCCTATTTGATCCATCTGCAGTCACTCTTTCATGGTGTATTATTACTTCATGAGGTTCATATTTTACTTTTTATTGTGAGTTCATCATCAGTGTTATCTCCCATTGGGAGTTCTGTGTGCCCTGGATAGAAGAAATGTCTCTGCAGAACACATTTTCCCTCTTGTCCTGAGAGCTCCAGAGATTTCACAACTCTGGAACAAGTTTTTATGCTTGTTTCTCAGCTTGGGATTCCAAAATCATGCTGGTAGTATTTGTTCATAACTCTACACCTACATGTGGCATAGTATTTTAATTTTGTTTTTCCCTGTTTAGAAGCCAGGGCAGATAACAAACCTCCTTGCCTCTTCCAAGGTAAACAGGCAGAGTTTTATGTGCCTCATTGCATGGATTGGGCTGCCATTCAAGATTCACAGGGGTCTTAATACCATATCTTATCTTTCACAGGCCCAGGTCATGTCTTTGGCTCCTGGGTGGGAGTTAAAGCCTCAGCCCCTAGCCTCTAGAGCTATATTTAGGTCCCAAGCACATAGTTTCAACTCTGACATCAAGCTTTTTCTTCATTTCTGGTACTGTGGAATTTTCCTTTCTTTTGATGTCATTTAGGTATTTAAACAACTTTTTGGTTGTTAAATTTTACCTATTTTTTATGCATTTTTTTCTTTTGAGGAATGGAAAGGGAAGATGATCTTTGCTCATTGTTACTTCTCAAGCATAATTCCTTTTTTTTTTTTTTTTAAGGCGGTACAAGGGATTGAAATCAGGACCTCATACATGGGAAGCAGGCACTCAACCACTTGAGCTACATCTGCTCTCCTCAAGCATAATTCTGCTTGCAACCTTAATATAGACAAGGTGGCCAGAACTGGCTGATCAGCAAGAAATTCTGACAGTATGGCCATCATTTATCCAGTACTTAATACCTTATTCCCAATGATGATTGTTTTAAATTCCAAATTGCCTTCCACTTTGGTCGAGCACCCTCTACACCTCCCAACTTCTTTCCTAAACTTCAAGGAGTCTTGAAACCCCTGTATTTTCAAGTCTAGCCATTCAACTCTTTCCTTTTTACTTTGAATTTATATCCTCACCTTGCCCCATTGGACTGCATCAGGACTTGTGAGCAAGAAAACTTGATGACTCATCACAGCCTATTTATACATGTTATTTTACAGGAGGAAAAATCATCAACCCAGAGATAGGAGTCTCTAATGACAAAATTTATTGTGGGCTGGTGAAAGAGGGATTTTGAGGAGGATCCATTTCCTCTAGTACTTCTCTGATTCTGTTCTCTCCTTCAGGAGACAAGTTGAAGAAGGCAGAAATATACATCTGCAAAAACAGAAAATTAATAAACCCTCCCCCTTACCTGATGTTTTACTGATAGTTGATTCTTTGGTTAGATCATTTTGCAAATTCTTATCAGTGATATTGAATTGATAGGTTATTTCCCAAAACCACATAATTAGTTAGTAAGTGGAAGGGCTAAAGTGGTTGCTCAGGATTTCTGATTCTGTCCAGTCCCATGGTTCATGCTTTTGGATCAAATTCTATGGAGAAAAGAGAGCTCAACTGAGGAATATTTCTTAGCATAGTGGTTGTTTAACTAGAAATTTGTTTCACTAGCAATTTTCTGTGTTTAAATTCAACATTAAAACTGATTTCTTTATACACAAAAGTTAGTAGATTTTGAAAAAATATGTATTATACTTTTAATGAGAAAATTAGTATTCATTTGGAGAAAACATGGAAATTATATTTAATGGTACAGAGAAGAGAAAGGGATCTGGTTAGTTCTTATCAAAAAAAAAAAAAAACATTTTTAAAAAACATTGTTGATTTCCCTTCTTGTCTTTTATCCTAAGCATAATTTTAAAAGTTGAGATAATATTTTATGTAATACTTATTTTCTTTTCACAATTAACATTTTTGACAAGTATTTTTCCATGTTATGATAAACTTTAGTAAGCATGATTTTCAATGACTGCATATCTGTGTTTTCAAGTATTAGAGACTAATTGCCTTCATATGCTTTGCTCTAGGGGTGACTGAGGAAATATTTTGGGTAGGAAATTCAATCTGTTTCCAATTTAAAGAAATTTGGCCCATCTTTCTGTTTAAGATGGAAGTTAGGTGAACTTCTATGGGATTGAGAGACTAAGAATTTCCTGGCCAATATATGTCAGAGAAATATGACTATCATACCAGCAACTCCAAAAAGGTATTGAAGGACTTGAGATAATGAAATAGCAATAGAAACTCATGCTAGAATCTGATGGACCACACTCCCCTCATGTCCAGGACTAAATGCAGATTAACATTTCTCAAAGCTGCCTTGCAGAGTACTGGTAAGGCTGAGAGCAGAAACCAAGTCTTTTAGTTATAAAACTTGGATCTCAGAGTTTTGGTTGTTTTTTCTTATTACTATTATTCTTCAAGCATTGCTTTTGTTTAACATTTCACATACCTTAAAGATGCAAACAGAAAGAAATCAATGTGAAAATGCTATTAGTTTTATCTGCAGAAACATATCCCTTTCTTGTCATCTGAGCAGTTAATTGCCACTGCTTCTTCTGAGACTATAATTTCTGTTGATGCCTGTCTATTCTTGACGTTCTTGTCTTATTAACCAATCTATTTCTATTGTTTTTCCCACCTTGGCATGGAAGTTGATAGATGCATATATTTCACATGGAGTGTTTGGGGTCTTCTTAAATACCCCTTGCTCTAAGCAACAGTCTGCATATAAGAACTATCACCAAAGTAATATGGTCCTGCTTTTGGTGTGTTAGGTGCCTGGAGGCCTCTTCTGCTCACAGTCCTGTATGCTGTCAGCATGAGTGGAATTTTAAGCAGGACATAAATTACTTTCCTAAGTTGTATTTTATAGTGGAGAGCTAAGAAAACAAAACAAAACAAAGCAAAACCCTCCTGTTTCCCAGAGATACAGCCTGACCCAAACCCTCTGGATTCATGTGATAGTCTCTGAAATGCAATGACCCCTGGATCATTCTCTTTTTTGCCTCTGCCTTGAGAAAATATGTAAGTGTTTGTTTTGCTGTGAAGTTACAAGTGAAAGAACAGTTTCAGAATGACAGATTAATCCTTGGGAAAATTAAAAACAAGGAACCCTTAAAATAATCTTATTGTCAAAATGGAAGATCTGTGTCAATTCCAGAAAGTAAGGACAATGAGAAGCAGTTTGGTTGTTCCTGTGATGTTATTATTTTTAATTTGCATTTATTTAATAAACTCATTTGATGCTATTTTATATGTCCATTGGCCATTGGTATTTCTTTTTTTACAACACTGTGAGTATTTTCCCTTCATAATTTAATAATTTTTATCCTTCAATTAAAATTATTAAATTGTTAGTCTGTGGTTAAAAACAAACAACAAAACTAGAAAAAAACATCAAATGGTAAAAAAAGAATATAGATTGAAAAATAAACAATATCCCTTTAGTTCCTCAAGCTTCACAATTTTGCTTCCCTAGTTGTAACCATTGTTGTCTGTTTCTTTTGTTTACAGGGTCTTTGATATATTAGGTTTCCCTCCCTTTGTTCATCCAGCTTTGTGTAGACAGATGCCATAGATGTTCAATTAATCTGGATGAAATATAGTTGGTCATAACTGGGAAATTTGAAACATTAGCATTTTATCACAATTTGACTTTGCCCTCACATTCTTTCTTTGTGGTTTCCCAGTGTCTGCTATCAGATCTTGCTAAAGTTTTGTCTCCAGTTGGGTGAGAGAACTGCAGATCTCAGCCTTGCTTGAATCCTTGGCCAGCAGATCTTATGTCATCTTTGACCTTTCTTCCATAACCTGTTCTTTTGTATTATACAGAATCTCTTGAGAAAATCTCCTACGTGAACCCAGGTCCCTGTAAGGACTCCATGTAAGGAATTTTCCTTCTCATAGGAATTGAATGAAATTAATAAATTGTGACTATATAAATCATCCTTAAGAACTCTGTTTATTACTTCTCAAAAGATGTGCCAAGTATCTTCACTGAGTGGGTTACTGAGAACCCCCAAATATACTCAGTCAGAAGCTTCTTGGTTTATAAACCCTGCTGGTTTGCTTCTATTAAAGTTAATTAACTAAAAATCATTAAAGGTGATCTATCAACATGGTATCAAATTCAACATGCTATTTGAATGTATATGATCTATAAACAAATTGGAAAGATGCTAAATATTTATGCCCCGAATAAAATGAAAGAAAGTTATCATTGAATTTCAGCTTAGGCCCCACATTTTGGCACTGAGAAGTTAATAAAAAGGGTCAGAACCCTTCACTCTCCCTTTGCTAGGAGAGCCGCCCAGTAGCCCTGCAAGAGTCTGGTTGTGGGCTAAGTGAAAACCCTCTCTAAACCCACCCTCAATGCCAAGAGAACTGTGGAAACTCTGGGGTCCCAAATTGTTTGGACTGTCATAGAATCACATATTTGTCATGGGTAAAAATAATGTGGAGAATGTTTGCACTTTGCTCTTAAGTGTATTTAGAAGGAAACAAGAGAGAATGAAAGCCTTTGACTTAATTACCCTCACTTGATGTTTTGGAATTTTCATTTCATTATAATACAAAGAATCAAAGTACAGACATTTGGGAACCACATATCCGACAAAGGTTTAATATCCAGAATATATGAAGAAATCCTTCAACTTAACAACAAAAAGACAAACAACCCAATTAAAACATGGGCAAAAGCCTTGAATAGACATCTCTCCAAAGAAGATATACAAATGGCCAGAAAGCATGTGAAAAAATGTTTATTATCATTAGCCATCAGGGAAATGCAAATCAAAACCACAATGTGATACTATTTCACATCTATTAGAATGGCTGTTATTCAAAAAGAATAGGAAAATAGCAAGTGTTGGAAAGAATGCAGAGAAATAGGAGCACTCATTCATTGCTGGTGGCAATGTAAAATGGTGCAGCCACTGTGGATGAGAGTTTAGCAGTTCCTCAGAAAACTAAGTATAGAACTACCATGTGACCCAACAATCCCACTTCTAGATATATATCCGAAAGAATTAAAAGCAGGGACTCTAGCAGATATTAGCACTCTGATGTTCATAGCAGTATTATTCAAAATTGCCAAAAGATCAAAATAACCTAAGTGTCCATCAACTGCCAAATAGATTTTAAAAATGTGGTGTATACATATAATGGAATATTATTCATCTGTAAAAAAGAATGAAGTTCTGATTCATGTGACAACGTGGATGAACCTAGAAGACATCATGTTTAGTGAAATAAGCCAGACACAAAAGGAAAAATATTGTGTGATCTCATTATATTTGAAACAATTAGAGTAAGGAAACTCATACAGTCAGTTAGCAAGGGAAGGATGGGGATAGGGAATGGGAAATTAAGGCTTAAAATGTGCAGGGTTCCTATTTGGAATGATGGAAATGTTTTGGTAATGGATGGTGGTGATGGTAGTACAACACTGTGAGTGCAATTGACAGCACTGATGTTATGCATGATTGTTCTGTAAACCCACACCTTCTCTAATAAAGAAGAAAAAAAGCACAGACTAGGAAGGAAAAAGGAAATCTCATAATCAAGAGAGAGGGTAAGTTGGTTTCATTTTTTTTCTTATAATTTATTTTTTAAATATATTTTTATTGAAGTATATCATTCATACATGAACATGCATAAACAATAAGTGTATCGTAAAGATTGTGAACCTACAAAATAAACATACATAACATCATACAGGGGTTTCGTACATCACCCCTCCACCAGCACATTGCATTGTTGTGAAACATTTGCTACAAACTGCAAAAGCATCGTCAAAATATTACTGCTAACTATAGTCCCCATCTCAGATATGGTGTATTTCCCCCCCAACCCACCCTATTTTTAAAAATATATTTTTTATTACAGAGGTTGTGAACTTGCAAAACAATCATACACATGTGTAGAATTCCCATACAGCACCCCTTCACCAACACACCACACTGTGGTGGAATGTTTGTTATAGATTATAAGATAATATCATCAGACTATTACCACCAACCATGGTCCATAGTGTACATTTGGCACACTTTTTCCATATGCCTCCATTATCAACACAGTACATCTTTGGCATTGATGCAAGAGTATTGCTGTTAACCACAGTCTATAGGTCACACCAATTGTAGTTTTCCCATGCTTCTCCACATTCCCACCACCCTGAAATAGTGATGTACATCTGCTCCAGCTCACAGGCGGACACTCTTGCATTTGTACCCTCAACCACAATTACCATCCGCCTCTGGGTTCACTTTGTTATTCAGTCCCTAGATTATTCTTTAACTTTCTTTCAACTGACATTTGCTTCCTCAGACTACCCTTTTCAGCCACAATCCCATGTATAAACCAGTTGCTACTCACTGTAATGTGTTACTATCAATATATTAATTCTACATATATTAAGCCCCAATAGTTCTTCTCAACCCTCCTCTTATCTCCTAATATCCTATACTCTAGGTTTTAACTCCATGTGTTTATTCTTTGTATTTAGTTCATATTAGTGAGACCATGCAATATTTGTCCTTCTGTGTTTGGCTTACTTCGCTTAGTATAATGTCTTCAAGATTCATCCATGTTATCACATATGTCACAATTTCATTTCTTCTTACTGCAGCAGAGTATTCCATCATATATATATACCACATTTTGTTTATCTATTCATTGGTTGATGGACACTTGGGTTCTTTCCATCTTTTGGCAATTGTGAATAACAACGCGATGAACATTGGTGTGCAGATGTCTGTTCGTGTCATGGTTTTTAGTTCTTCTGGATATATTCCTAGTAGAGGAATTGCTGGATCATATGGCAGTTCTATATTTAGCTTCCTGAGGAACTGCCACTTCTGTCTTCTACAGAGGTGGCACCATTTTACACTCCCACCAACAGTGAAGGAGTGTTCTTATTTCTCAACATCCTCTCCAGCACTTATTGTTTTGTTTTTTTTAATAATGGCTATTCTATATGGTGTTAGATGATATCTCATTGTTGTTTTAATTTGCATTTCCCTAATAGCTAGTGATATGGAACATTTTTTCATGTGCTTTTTGGCCTTTTGTATTTCCTCTTTGGAGAAATGTCTATTCAAATCTTTTGCCCATTTTTTAATTGGATTGCTTGCTCTTTTATTGTTGAGTTGTATGATCTCTTTATATAGAGTGGAAATCAAACCCTTATCAGATATGTGGTTTCCAAATATTTTCTCCCATTGAGTGGGCTGCCTTTTCACCTTCTTGATGAAGTCTTTTGAATCACAGACGTGTTTAAGTTTGAGGAGGTCCCATTTATCCATGTTTTCTTTCATTGCTCATGCTTTAGGTGTAAGGTTCAAGAATCCACCACCTACCACCAGGTCATGAAGATGTTTCCCTACATTTTTTTCTAGGAGCTTTACTGTACTTGCTTTTATATTTTGGCCTTTGATCCATTTTGAGTTAATTTTTGTAAAAGGTGTGAGATAGGGGTCTTCTTTCTTTCTTTTGGCTATGGATATCCAGTTTTCCCAGCACCATTTGTTGAATAAACTGTTCTGACCCAGTTGGGTGGGCTTGACAGGCTTGTCAAAAATCACTTGGCCATAGATGTGAGGGTCTGTTTCTGAACCATCAGTTTGGTTCCTTTGGTCTATGTGTCTACCTTTATGCCAATACCATGCTGTTTTTACCACTGTAGCTAGGTAATACGATTTGAAGTCTGGAAGTGAGAGTCCTCCAGCTTCACTTTTCCTTTTTAAGATGTTTCTGGCTATTTGGGACCTCTTACCCTTCCAGATAAATTTGATAATTGTGTTTTCTATTTGTTTAAAAAATGCTGGTGAAATTTTTATTGGAATTGCATTGAATCTGTATATCAATTTGGATAGAATTGACATTAATGATATTTAGTCTTCCAATCCATGAACTTGGAATGTTCTTCCAATTATTTAGCTCTTTTTTTTATTTGTTTTAACAATGCATTACAGTTTTCTGAATACAAGTGCTTTTCATCCTTGGTTAAGTTTCTTCCTGAATATTTGGTTCTTTTAGTTGTTACTGTAAATACTAGTGTATAGAAACACCACTGATTTTTGTGTATTGATCTTGTATACTGACACTCTACTAAAATCATATATTAGCTCTAGCAGCTTTGTTGTAGGCTTTTCAGGACTTTCTAGATGTACAATCATATCATCTGCAAATAGTGAAAGTTTTAATTCTTCCTTTCTGATTTGAATGCCTTTTATTTCCTTTTCTTGCCTGATTGCTCTAACTAGAACCTCTAACACTATTTTGAACAACAGTGGTGACAATGGGAATCCTTGTCTTGTCCCTGATCTCAACAGGAGAGCTTTCAGTCTTTCACCATTGAGTACAATGTTAGCTGTGGGTTTTTCATATGTGATGTTACCATATTGAGAAAGTTTCCTTCAATTCCTATTTTTTGTAATATTTTTACCAAGAAAGGATGCTGTGTTTTGTCAAATGCCTTTTCTGCATCAATTGATAAGATCATGTGATTTTTCTTCTTTGATTTATTATTGCAGTATATTATGCAAATTTATCTTCATGTGTTGAACCAGCCTTCCATGCCTGGTATAAAACCCACTTGATTATGATGAATAATTCTTTTAATTTGTTGTTGGATTCGATTAGCAAGTCTTTTATTGAGGATTTTTGCATCTGTATTCATTAGAGAAATAGGCCTGTAATTTTCTTTTTTCCTAATATCTTTATCTGGCTTTGGTATTAGGGTGATATTGGCTTCATAGAATGAGTTTGGTAGTTTTCCTTCTTGTTCAATTTTTTGGAAGAGCTTCAATAAAATTGGTATTAAATCTCTGAATGCTTGGTAGAACTCACCTGTGAAACCTTCTGGTCCTGGGCTCTTCATTTTGGGGAGCTGTTTGATGACTGTTTCAATCTCTTTACTTGTGATTGGTTTGTTGAAGTCTTCTATTTCTTCTAGGGTCAGTGTAGGTTGTTTGTATGTTCCTAGGAATTTTTCCATTTCATCTATATTTTCTAGTATTTTTGGCATAAATTTGTTCATAGTATACTCTTATGGTCTCTTTTATTTCTGTGGGGTCAGTAGTAATGTTCCCATTTTCATTTTTTATTTTGTTTATTTGAATCTTCTCTTTTTTTTTCTTAGTTAATCTTGCTAAGGGTTTGTCAATTTTGTTAATCTTCTCGAAGAACCAACGTTTGGTTTTGTTAATTATCTCTATTGTTTTTCCGTTCTCAATTTCATTTATTTCTGCTCTGATCATTGTTATTTCATTCCTTCTACTTGCTTTCAGATTAGTTTGCTGTTCTTTTTCTTGTTCCCCCAGCTATGTAGTTAGGTCATTGATTTTAGCTCTTTCTTCTTTTGTAATGTAAGCATTGAGAGCTATAAATTTTCCTCTCAACACTGCCTTCCTTGCATCCCATAGGTTCTGATATGTTGTATTCTTGTTGTCAGTCATCTCAAGATATTTATTGATTTCTCTTGAAATTTCTTCTTTGACTCACTGATTTTTAAGTGTGTGTTGTTTAATCTCCATATATATGTGAATTTTCCCTTTTTCTGCCACTTATTGATTTCCAACTTTATTCTATTATGATCAGAGAAAGTGCTTTGTATAATTTCGATTTTTGTTGAATTTATTGAGATCTGTCCTGTGACCCAACATATGGTCTATCCTGGAGAAAGATACATGAGCACTGGAAAAGAATGCATATCCTGCTGTTTTGGAGTGCAATGTTCTGTATATGTCTATTAGGTTTAGTCCATTTATCATATTACTCTAGCTCTCTGTTTCTTTATTGATCCTCTGCCCAGATGTTCTATCTAATGCTGAGAGTGGTGTATTGAAGTCTGCAACTATTATTGTAGAGATGTCTATTTCTCCCTTCAGTTTTGCCAGTGTTTGCCTCATGTATCTTGGGGCATCTTGGTTAGGTGCATATACATTTATGATTGTTATTTCTTCCTGGTGAATCATCCCTTTTATTAATATACAGTGTCTTTCCTTGTCTCTAATAATAGTTTTGCTTTTAAAGTCTATATCATCTGATATAAGTATAGCCACACCAGCTTTCATGGGATATCTTTTTCCAAACTTTTACTTTCAATCTATTGGTATACTTGGGTCTAAGGTGTCTCTCTTGCAGACGGCATACAGATGACTTATGTTTTCTTATCCATTCTGCCAATCTGTCTTTTTATTGGGGAGTTTGATCCATTAACATTCACTGTTATTACTGTAAAGGCAGTTCTTATTTCATCCATTTTGACCTCCACTTCTTAAACCATGGGTGTTCAAGTCATCTGGGGTCCATCTTTTACTGTAGCCACTTCTGTGGTGACCAATTACATAAAGGCTTTGACCACCATCTTCCAGGTGAAACTTGAGAGTTTTACCTAACCTTGGACCCACACTAAATACCCATTGATTAATAAACCAGGGGTTTCTGTGATGCTACCATTAATGATACTCACCAATCAGGATTATATAATCTGGAGATGTTAAGAGGTAATATTCTTCCAATCACCCTTGATCAATAGCAGACAAGAGATAATGGATGAATGTTAACTCCTTTCATCTTCCTGGCAATAGTTTTAAAATGCATTTCATAAGGCTTCTCAAGGGTCCTGTAGGATGAAACACCAATTGCCCATAGCAGTGGTCAAGTCAATAACAGATCTTTGAATAAGCTTTTCCTTTTTTCTTTTTTCTTCCTTTCCATTAGCCTCATTGGCTAGGATAATATTCCGAACTATACTACTTGCACATAAATCTTTGTCTTTGATTATTATTTTGGGGAAGAATGCAGAGTCTTGGATAATGCTGGAGTTGTGATGGCCACTGGCTTAAAGTAGCATCACAATGACTAAGACTCTCACTTAGAGGTGAAATGGCATGACAAAGCAGTTATTTATATGGTAACTGTGCCAGTTGAATGATGTGAGGATACCCATAATTATCAGGATTGTGGAGTTGATTGACTTTTAAAATTACATTGGAGATATTGGAAATAGAACATTACATGCTCAAATCACCCAACTATTAATTTGAAGCATGTTATGTAAGTCAAAGGCCTTCTGTGGATTTAAGTAGACCATGTGCTATTCATAAAAATGTGCTTCCTAGCTGAGGAAGTATAAAATATGGACAACCTCCAGCTGTCAGTTCTTTCAGGATGTGCCTTGGCTGCAAAAATTCACCTTAACCACTGTCATGCTATTCCCACAGACGCCCATACAAGGAGACTGGGTGAAAGAGATATTTCAGCCTGATGGAGTATAACTGTGATGGGCAATATGTGCTCCAAAGTTGCTCGCTATATTGGCTGAGATTATGTCAAGCTAGCATTGCAGTTCAACTTCTTCCTCTGTCTAATCCCCCATCCATTCACAGGTATTGAGCCATAATAAATATTTTGCACCATAAATTTCATCTCAGTGTCTGTTTCTGTAAAACCTAATCAGTAACAATTTTTGTCTCCTGGAACTACGTGGATAGACTGTGTTGAAAATTAGGCCCAAGTTCTAACGGTAATGATGACAGAACTGCAAAGGAGACTTAATATCTAGCTTGACATATATTCTGTGTCAAAATCTGGGCCTTAAAATGGCTTCATTCCCCTGCAGAAGCTTTGAAAGACCACCAAGAACTGACAGAAACACTTTTCTCAAAACTCTAGAAAACAGTTGAAGGATTGCAGTAACAGGCAAATGCCAAATCAAGAAATAGGTTACTTAAAAGCAGTAAGATTTCATGGCAACCTGACTAGCCCTTTTTCAACCCCCTCACCAGCTCAGCACAGAGCTGGCCTGCACTCCCAATACAGATCCCTGTTCCTGGTTCCAGAGGAAGTAGAGTAACCCTCATGCAAATATGAGGAGCATGGATATCTGGCTCAATCTCTGGTGGCAGCTTGAGGATCTAAGCCAGGATACATGTTGTAAGCTTACTGTCCCAGAACTTGCCCTGCATGTAGAAGGTAGCTGGTTAAACTCTCCTACAATACATGCAAAATGCTGTGGAAGAGCAACTAAAAATCATGGCTCCATGGGACAGGCGATTGTTGGCTGTAGGACAGTGCAGTGTCTGGGACCATGAGGAAACTGTATCCATGTAAATGGGGAATTCCAAGGGTCACAGGTATGTGCCCAAGAAAAGATGCATGTACAGAAAGCATCAGGGAGGCCCCTCCTCTTTGCAATGGAGCTATCCTATAAACTCATTGTATAGGTAAGCTCTGATAAAGAGCACTTCTGCAGATCAGTCGGCAAGGACTGGGAAAGGTGTTTTCTTTTTCTTTTTTGTTAGCATCTGACATTCAAGGAAAGCTCTGTCATAACACTAGCTGAATACAAGCTTAAGGAACAGACACCACAGAGTCTAAATTCCAGTGATAACACATTAAAATGTCAAAATGTCCAGGTTTCAACAAAATATTACAAAACATACAAAGAAATAGAAAGTGATGGCCCAGGCAAAGGGGGAAGTTTAAAGCATTAGAAACCATCAATGAGGAGGACCAGATCTGTGACATACCATACAAAGACTTTATTTATTTATTTATTTATTTATTTAATTTTATTTTTATTTTTTAAAATTATTTTTAAAAAGATACTTAGATTACATACATGTTACCCAAAAGATATAGGGATTCCCATATGCCCCACTCCCCACACATCCCACACCCTCCCACATGAACATCCTTCATTAGTGTGGCACATTCATTGTAATTGATAAATGCATCCTGGGGCTTTGCCATTAAACATGGACCATAGTTCACATTGTAGTCTACACTCTGTCCCACAAAGGTCTGCATGTTGTGCGATGATATAAAATGGCCTATATCTGTCATTGCAATGTCATTCAGGATGATTCCTAAGTCCCAAAAAAAGCCCCTGTTTTGCAACTGTTTTTCCCTCTCCTTGCCCCAGAACCTCCAGTGGCCACTGGCTTCACATCAATGTTATAATCTCTTCCATTGCTAGAATCACAATATGTCTACAGCAGAACACCAGCAAGTCCACTCTAGTCCATAGTTCTTTCCCCAATCCTGAGGACACTGGGATGGTGACGTCCACTCCACCTCCAATTGAGAAGAGGCTTATATCCCATGGGGAAGATGGATGGAACTATGATGCCTGCAGCTGCAAACTCTGTTCCCTGGAATGACCATTGTCCATCGTGATCTCCCCACCAGTTGTCCTGGGTGAGTCCAATGAGCTGTGGAGTACGTGCTGCAACTCTGCCGAGTTCTAAGCCCAGCTGGCACTTGGACAACCCAAAGACTCCAGTCTCTGAACATACACCTATAAACTCCAGCACCAAGTATAGGTCCAAATAGATGAGCCATGTGAGGGAAGACACAATTGAGTCCAACTCTGTCACTCTCAGGAGCACAAACTCCAAAGTAGGGCCCACTGGCAAGGCACCAAACTCTGGAGCTATCTGTCCTGACCTTAAGACCTCGGTGTCTCCAGCCATCAGGACCCCCACTATTTGGTGTAGTATCCACTTTGGCAGTCTATGAGATCCTGCTGAGATGTGTGTGTTACCTCTGGGGACCTCCCGACTCACTTTGAAGTCTCTTAGCCATATAAACTCATTTGTCTTTACCTTTTCCCCCTTTTATTTGAGGTTTTTCCAGTTGTATTGCTAGTTGGGGCTTGGTAGCAATCCCTTGGTGCCAGAGAAGCTCATCCCTGGGAGTCATGTCCCATGCTGGGGGAAAGGTAATGCATTCATATGCTGAGTTTTGCTTAGAGAGAGGCCACGTTTGAGCAACAAGGAGGCTCTCAGGAGGCAACACTTAGGCACCCCATAACAGTAGGCTAAGTTTCAATTTCAAGAGCAAAGGCTTATAAGCCTAGTCATTAATATCAAGGGCCCATCAGTGGATCATCTTTCTTTGTCAGTCACTGCCCCTGCACTTGGGGAACTGTTGCTGCTCCCTTAAAGAATGTGGCAGAGCTCTCCAGGATGGGATTTCAGTATTCTATCAGTTATTGTGTGAGTCTCCACCCACTGTGAGAATGTCCTGTGAACATTTGATAATTTTTACATACCTTATATTTATGCCCAAGTAAACTTCCTCCCATGTATCCTCTATCTCTGACAGCCCACATCAATGATTCCCCCCTGCCACAGTTGTAACCCTTCTGTGATCCAAAGCTTCTTTAAAAATGAAGCCATTACAAGAGCCAAATATAATTAATATGAAAATGGAACAATAATAAGTTTAAATATAAGAGATAAAATACATAAAAATTTTAAAAAACTAAAAATAAAATAAAAATAAAAGATTAGGATATTTAAAAAATGAAAAATATTTAAAAAAATATTTTTTTGACACTTTGTCTTTCATCACCACAATATCTCGTGTCCTGTCTGTACCATGGCACCTTCCCCCACTCATTCCCCAGTGTCTCACTATTTTTCATTTTGTTTTCAAAGAAGTTTTAGGTCATAGCAAGTCACACACAGAATACAGGAGACTCTCATATACCTAACATCTTCCCTCTTTCCTCCCCCCCATATTAATACCTTTTTATATGAGGGTGGTAGCTTTGTTATAACTGTTATACAAATAGTGAAACATAGCTACTAAACATGGTCAATGGATTACACTATGGTTTACATTTTAGACCATACACTTTTATAAATTTTGATGATATGTACCATGTCCTGTGTCCAGCACTGTAAGGTCATGCAGAACAATTCCACTGCTCCTTAAATACCCCCTGTTTTATCTATTCTATTCTTCCCTCCACCTCCCCCCAGGGCCCACAGCAACACCTTGGTGTTACTCATTGGATGACAAGATTCATAGTTACATGCAACAAGACTGAGGTCTTGACACGCTGGTTTGTCCTCCCCTATTAGGAACTGCCCATGCTCTCAAAAAACTCCCACTTGTCTATTTCTGAACAAATTGGTCCAACTGAGGATAGGAGTCCAACTCCTTCTCATTCATTATATGGGTCTCCACTGACTGATACAACACATTATGACAGATGA
Organism: Cabassous unicinctus; assembly: GCA_029593785.1. Lineage (NCBI taxonomy): Eukaryota > Metazoa > Chordata > Mammalia > Cingulata > Chlamyphoridae > Cabassous > Cabassous unicinctus. Next base: position 1,276 of record JAQZBX010040124.1, on the reverse strand, counting down.
TCACTCACATGCTCCCTAGAAGCCTGCTCCAGGTGCTCCCTGCCCCAAATGTGCCCCCATCCAACACACTAAACCAGTTACCCTTCCTTGTCATATGCCATAAGAGCATTCCAAACTTTGTACTTTCAACCACATACCTGCAAATCCCCAGTTTTCATCTTGTCGCTCTCCCAACCCTCCCCACAGTATCCTGAACCTTCCAACCCACCATTCTCAATCTACACACCTGTCAACCCTGCACCACCCAAACCCTCCTGTCGTATCCTTTCAATACACAACTACACTCTTTCCACTTACCACAGATTACGTCCTTATGGGTGTTGGCTCACAACTTTCTTCTCTCTTTCTATTTCTTGTAAACCTATCTTCCAGACAATACCTCTCAGAGTCTGCTCAATTTCCTTAATGCATATCTGTGAGGTCATGTACTGTTTATCCATCAATGCTTGGCTTGCTTCACTTGGCATAAGGTCCTAAAGATTCATTAATTTTATCCTGTGTGTTAGCACTTTATTCCTTCTTACAGCTGAGTAATATTCCATTGCATGTATGTACCACATTGTGTTTATCCATTCATCTGTTGAAGGACACCTGGGTTGATTCCAACTCTTGGTAATAGTGAATAATGCCGCTATGAACATTGGTGTGCATATATCTGTTTGTGTCTTTGCTTTCAATTCTTCTGGGTATACACACAGCAGTGGAATTGCTGGATCATATGGAAGTTCTGTAGTTAGCTTTTTGAGGAACCGCCAAATTATCCTCCACAATGGCTGGACCATTCTTCATTCCCACCTGCAGTGGGTGAGGGCTCCCATTCCTCCAAATCCTCTCCAACACTTATAGCCTGCTGTTTTTTTAATAGCCGCCATTCTAATGGGTGTAAGATGGTATCACATCATAGTTTTGATTTGCATTTCCCTAATAGCTAATGATGTTGAGCACCTTTTCATGTGTTTTTTAGGCAATTGTATTTCTTCCTTGGAGAAGTGTCTTTTCAGGTCACTTGCTCATTTTTTAAATGGGTTGTTTGTCTTTTTATTTTTGAGGTGTAGAATTTCTTTATAAATGCAGGATATTAGGCTCCTATAAGATATATGGTTGCCAAATATTTTCTCCCATTGGGTAGGCTGTCTTTTTTTATTTTTATTTTTATTGTGGGTAAAAATCAAATTTTTCACAATACATACCAATATTTGTAAAATGATATATAAATACATATGTATATATGTGCATTTGTTTACATAAATGTTATTTGTTTTATATATATATATAT
>JAQZBX010040123.1:0-22781 GCA_029593785.1 Cabassous unicinctus | reverse complement strand
AAAATAAGCACCGGGAAGCGGGTGTGGCTCAATCGATAGAGCTCCCGTTTACCATATGGGAGGCCCCGGGTTCGCTTCCCAGGGCCTCCTTGTGAGGGCGGGCCGCTGGCCAGCGCAGCGGGGTAGGCTGATGCAGCAAGACCTCACAGCAGGAAGCGGGTGTGGCTCAATCGATAGAGGCCCCATTTACCATGTGGGAGGCCCCGGGTTCACTTCCGGGGCCTCCTTGTGAGAGCAGGCCGGCCCGCGTGGTGCAGTGGGCTGATGCAGCAGGACCTCACAGCAAGGGGGAGATAAGCAGACACGGAAAAAGACACACAGCGAATGGACACAGCAAACACAAGCAGCAAGCGGGGGATAAATAAATAAATAAATAAATCTTTTAAAAAAATAAAAAAATAAAAATAAAAATAAAATAAAATAAGCATTGTTAAACAATAGGCATAGGAAACATTCTTTATAATTGCTTCTTGTTTATTAGAAAGCACTATGAGAAAAATTAACTTAAAGACTTGCATTAAACCACTCTTAATTATTCCCAAGTTGACTGGAATTAAACATAAAATAAAACCAAAAAAAAAAAAAATAAAGGACTAGAAAATAGAATAATTATCATAATTATTTTATGATAAATTTTTTTGTTGATTGAAGCAACAGAAAAATTATGAGGAAAATTTCTGTGACATCCAGATATAAAAATTTGTTTGATTCCCTAATCGATAGTAAAACTGAAATGCTCATTAGTCACAATTGGCCACCCTGAGGAAATCATTTTGCTCTGTCCTCAATGGGCTAAAAGATTTAGAAGATGGTAAAGCAGGTAAATAATGTTTATTCCATGTATCAGCTAAATTTTATGATTTTTTCCAATTTTTTTTTTGGAAAGTTTTGGTCTTTAATGGAACTCTATAATTTCTTATCTTGAAATTTTTACATTGGTAGACTTTGGAATTTTCTGATCTCCACTTAGGAAATTGAATACAATAGAATAAAACCTCATTGGAGGGGAGTGGATGTAGCTCAGTGATTGAGCACCTGCTTCCCATGTACAAGGTCCTGGGTTCATTCCCTGGTACCTAAAAAAAGAAAAAGAAAAAGAAGACTCATTGGAATAGTTATAGAAGAATTCCATGTTTTTATTATATGGCATATACAAATAGAATTTTGTTAGAATAATAGATTTGCACATATGATTTCCGTCGCTTTACCTCTAAATATACTGGGAATATTTATCTCAGATTGAAATCTTGCCTTATAGAAAAAGCTTTTTAAATGGGAAGGATATTTTTCTGTCATATAGGATTGTTACTGAAAAGTAAAGTAAAATATGTGAAAATAACTCAAAGTTAATAAAACCACAAACACTCTATAAATATGTGACACCTTTATGATACACAGAGACTAATAATTTAGAAAAGTTTAAAGAGAAAGTAAATATGGTAATTCCACATACAATTGGATAAACTTATAGAAATAGACTCAAGTCTGATTTTTAAAGATGTCATCTAGAAAGGCAAGATTTTGTAATTGGGTACTTATGTGAAGGAAAAATAAAGCAATATCTTGGAACTTTGTCTTGTCATGTATCTTAGAGTGAAGAGAATATCTCAGGGATAACAAGTTTCCGTGAAGTTTTGGAGAAAATGCTGGTTATTGTTGTGTTACCTGTGAGGAACAGCCTGAGGAGAGAAAATGAACTCTTCTCCTCCCACCTAGTCTCTAACACTTGTGGATTACTTGCCAGTATTGTCAGTGAACTTACAGCATCAGCACTGGGATCTGAGGTAATCCATTTTATCTTTTGAGACTGGATAATAAGCACGTTTAAGATTTCCATGTTTATTTTTCCACATATTTATACTTTGCAGGAACTAATTTCAAAATACTAATGGGTCAGCAGTTCTACTGTTTTTTGTTTCTAAAAAACCCTAAGCTAGACTTTTTCCCCCTTTCTCATCCTTGTTCTCTGCTCTTTTATTTACTTCCTCTTCCTTACCAGTTTACCCAGTAGATCACAACAGTATGAAGTATACTTTTATCAGACGAGGTTCTCACCTACCCCATTGTGTAACCCCTTTGCCATGCCCCAAGAAAAGCAAAGTTCACGTTGCTAGGTAAGGAGAAATATGTAAAAGTAGGACTACTAATAATGAACACATAGTATAGAAAAGGTAAAGTGGTTCAAAGCTTAGCCCATTTTATTGACACTAGACAAATGTACAGGCATATACCTCGAAGGTATTGTGGGTTTGGTTCCAGACCACTGCAATAAAGCAAATATCGCAATAAAGCAAGTTACACAAATTTTTTTTATTTCCCAGTGTATATAAAAGTTATGCTTACACTATACTGTAGTCTTTTAAGTGAGCAATAGCATTATGTCTACAAAAACAATGTACATACCTTAATTAAAATGTGACAAACAGATATGAAATGAGCATATGATATTGGAAAAATGGCACTGATAGAATTGCTTGGTGCAGGGGTGCCACAAACAATTTTTAAAAACTTGATATCTGTGAAGTGCAATAAAACGAAAGCAAAATAAAACAAGATATGTCTGTATATGTAAAATGAGAATAATAATTCACCTCTATCACAGAATTTTTTAAAAATATATTTTTAATTTTTTTTGACGATAATTAAATAAATGTTATATAAAAAATATAGGGGATTCCCATATGCCCTGCTCCCGACACCACCCACATTTAGCCCCATTAACAACATCCTTCATTAGTGTGGTACATACATTACAATTGATGAACACATTTTGGAACATTGCCACTAACCATGGATTATAGTTTACATTGTAGTTTATACTCTCTCCCACACAATTTTGTAGGTTATGGTAAGATATATAATGGCCTGTATCTGTCACCGCAGTGTTATTCAGGACAATTCCCAAGTCCCGAAAATGCCCCCATATTACGCCTGTTTTTCCCTCTCCCTGCCCTCAGAACCTCCAGTGGCCACTGCCTCCACATCAATGATACAAGTTCTTACATTGCTAGAGTCGCAATAAGTCTGTAGTAGAATACCACTAAATCTACTTTGGTCCATAGTTCATTCCCCAATTCTGAGGATTCTGGGATGGTGATGCCCACCCCACCTTTAATTGAGAGGGGCCTTCAATCCCATAGGGCAGATGGATGGGACTCTCTTGCTTGCAGTTACAGACTCTCTTAGTTCCTTTGTGTGGTGGTTGTCCATCATCTCCTCCTTGTTAGTTGTCTTGGGTGAGTCCAACGAACTGGAGAGTAGGTGTTACAACTCTGTTGAGATTCAGGGCCCAGCTGGTACATGGACAGCCCAAAGCTTTAAGTCTCTTGGACGGGCACCTACCAACTCTAGTACTAATTATAGGTTCAGATAGAAGAACAGAAGAGCCATATGTGGGGAAACCACAACTGAGTCCAACTCTGTTACACTGGGGAGCATAAATTCCAAAGTAGGGCCCACTGGCAAGGCACCAAACTCTTGAGCTATCCACCCTGACTATAGTGTCTGGATGTCTCCAGATCCCTCAGGAGCCCTGCTATTTGAGGTAGCATTTACTTTGGCAGTCAGTGAGGTCATGCTTATCACAGAATTTTTAAATGATCAAATATTTTGTTTGTTAAAATCACTCTGAAACCTTTTAAAGTGCCTAATATTTTGTAAAGTGACATAATTTTTCACCATTTCACTGCCTTACTTCCTCTGCTTTGTAATTTATCTAAATGTTTTGACTATATTTGGTGAATGTTTCTATTATTTTTTCCAAAAATCTCACAGTAGGTTCGTTTTGAAAATCATGTTTAATATATCTTATATTATTCCAATTAAAGTTTAATAACTAGCATGTATTCAGTGGCCTCAGCTCACAAATTTCCTGCTACAACTCATAGTCTGTTTTTTCTTATTTATAAATTTTCTTTAGAATCTATTCTGAATTAACTCATTCAATCTACACTCATTTCTGATTTATAGTAATAGGTTAAGCTCTTAGAATTTCTGAATGATTATACACCTAAGAAAATTTATTGTCTCACATTGGGAAACACTTCCTAGTTTTCTTCATTAGCTTTGACTTTGGCCTAGGAGAATTTTATTTGTTTATTTATGCAACAAAGAATTATGAATGCCTACAATATGCTTCCCTTCTGTACTAGATCCTGCAGGATGCAGGAAAGTCTACAATTCATAGGTCATCTTCAGAAGTTTACTATCTAGTTATCACCAGGGAACTTACCTTTCTAATGAAAAGGAATATCCAAAATTTCAGGGTGGCTAACATACTACCTTTGGAGTTCCCAAAGGACCTGGCTTAGAATCTCTCTTCTTTTCCAGTGCAGTTAATAATTCTTGCTGAAATCATAAACTTCCATTTTTTTCCTTCTGATAAGTCTCTGAAATTTCTGGGACTAACTTAGATGAGAAACGGCTCCATAATTAAAAAGAGCAGTTTCAACCTAGAACAAGTTCTCTAATGCTTCCTAATGAAAGTTCATGATTAATAAGATTGATTGTGCATATCTAGATTCAAATATTGAATGTCAGGTTATCATAATATCACTGTATATTAATGGTATTCAAACTTTAGACACAGAACATTTTCTTCTAATAAAGTCTCATTTAGAAGCTCACAGATAAGAGGAGAGATGACCTAGTTGAAGAGGGGGAGGGGATCCTGAGACACCTCTTCCATATGTACCTGTACCCAGAGAATCTCCAGAGTTCTGTGTAGGATAGTTTGAAAAACATTGTTCTATAGAATGTTGATGAAATTTTTTATCTCTCTTTTCAAAGTGGGTAATAATTCATTCATATGTTATTTCTGTGATAACTAAAAGTTTATAGGTCTGACATTCTAAATTAAGTGAAAATGTAAAGTCTTTTTTTAAATATAACTAAAAGACAATTTTGTGACATTGATTTGTGAATTTACAGTCATAAAGTCTGATTTTATTGCTGGTTTATCTCTTGAGAGAATGTACTTTTAGTCAGGTTTAAAGCCACTTGTTAAATGTAGGTTATTTTATTGGACTTCTAGGAAACCTTTGGATGGTTTTGTTTGAGTTTCATTAATGTTCAAGCACAAACTATTGATGTAATTGCTTTTGTTGTTCATAGGTTGATGGACTTAATTCTCTCCATTCTGTAAAAGCCAGTGCTAACCGATTCACAAAAACAAGCCAGGGAAGAAGTTGGAATACCGGGAATGGATCCCCAGATGCAATCTGTTTTTCAGTAGACAAACCTGGAATAGTTGTGGTTGGTTTCTCTGTCTATGGAGGAGGTGGAATTCATGAATATGAATTAGAGGTATTGGTTGATGATGTAAGTATCATTCTTGGAGCATTCATCTTGCTATGAGGGTTGTATATCAGAACTTATCATCATTATAATAGTATGAAGAAAAATGGATTAGTTCAGCAGTTTCCAGTTGTGCAAGAGTGTCTCTAGTATTTACATGCAGCTAATATGCTGGTCCCTTCCCAGTATTCTTTCCAGGCCCTCTGGGTCTCAGGAAGTGGTTCTTGTCAGCCCCAGGTGTCCTGGGCTCATCCCTGTCCTTCACAGGAAATTCTAACTTCCTCAGTCTTTGTACTACCACACTTAAACCTTCCTGGGCAAAGTATTTGTCATCCATGTCTGCATTTTGGCCTATCTTCTTTAGTACTGTTTTAACTTTACCCTGCAAAACATCAGTGTATAGAATTTGTCCAAGTTTTTGCAGTGATTTGGCTACATTGAAACGAACATTCGCTATTTGGTCTCCTGCCATTTGGTTTAGCAGATCATTCATAGGATGGATGACATTAAAGGAATTGAAAGAGAGTGATTTTATCTGATTACTGTGTGCCACCTTGCAGCTCTCCTTCCTTTATTTGCATTTTCAGGATAAATCTGAAATGAGGTCAGATTAGAAATTAGAAATGATCTCAGCAACAGCTAATTGCTTCTGTTTATATGGCAAAAACATGAATGATTTTGTTTTCAATTGCTATATTCAAGAGACACAAAAAACAATATTCAGACTGGTAATATTAACTATAGCAGTGATTAAGCAATTTTTATCATAGAGTGCAAATGGACAATTCTTAGTAAGGATAGTATTGATTGATTGATTTAGCTGTATCTTGTTATATTCTCTAAATGATGTGAAGTACTTTATTTTCACAAAGTTTTATCAAAATGGTACAGAAAGGTAATATGTAAATCATTTCCTACTAAATAGCAATCTCTGTAGCTTGATACTTTTGAGCAATTGAATGAAATTATTTTTATACTCTATAAATAGATATAGCACTCTTATAAAGATGTGGGAATAGTTTAAGACATCAAGTGAGAAAAGCCCATTTATATGATTTGGGTGGTGAACTCCTCAGGAGATCAGATAAAAGCAAATGGTTTATAGTACCAACATTTATTTTCTTTAGTATGTAGGAGGAAATGCTAGTGGCTAATTTTACATGCAAGGAAATAAAGTGATTAAAAAAATAATTTAATAATGTCTTTGCAAATGTGTTAACTGATAGAAGAAAAATACTTTGTACTAATAAAGCATTTATAATTTCTCTTGAAGATTAAGAACTGTATCCATAGGCTTCAAGAGGTCTTTACAAGTTGTGTACACAATTGTATGGCTATGTGCATGTGGACATTTTCTTGGGGAGAAAAGGAATCTAATCTTACGTTAGATTCCCAAATGGAGTTGCGTTCCAAAAGAGGCTATGAGCCTGTGGTCTAGAATTTTGTCATGTATTTTATAAACCCAACAATAGAAGGGAAATTTGAGTGGCATTTTGAAAGTTACTGAATTTGTATTTGCAGAATAATTTTGAGACAACAAATAACAAATATAACAAAATAATTATTTCGTTTTCATTAGAGTGAACATGCAGGAGATTCAACTCACTCCCACAGGTGGACATCTCTAGAATTAGTCAAAGGAACCTATACAACAGATGATTCACCCAGTGATATAGCTGAAATCAGACTTGACAAAGTTGTTCCATTAAAGGTAATTTCAAAGAAATGTTTCTGTTTCAAATAATACTTAAACCATGTAGTTTTAAAAATACATTTAAAAATAGTGAGACGTATTCTGTGAATTTTCTTTGTTAGATATAGCTATACCTAAGTTGTCATTACATGATGCTTCAAATGTTTATGGAGTCCCTCCTGTGTTCCTGATATTGCACTGTATAATTCTTTTGCGTAGTATCTCTCAAAGTCTGGCATAGTAGAAAGTATTGTTAGGTTTTGGGGTCAGACAGACCCTGGTTCAGATAACTGTTCTTCCACATATTAGCTCTAAGACACTGGACAAGTAGTCATTTAATCCCTTCGAGATTCATCTGTAGATTGGGAAAGATAATAGTGTATATTGTAATGTTCAGATTTAATTAAATCATAGAACTAAAGCACCTTCCTCCCTAAGTCTAGCACATTATAGAAACCCAACAAATGTTATTCCCTGTCTTTCCTTCTCTTATTGTGCCAAAACTCATTTAAAATACAGGTGATCTTAACAGTTAATGTTAACTATTTAAATTATTATTTTATAGAACTTGATTCTCTAAAAATAACTATTTAGCAAAACAGACTGTTTTTGCTGTCTCTTAAAATAAAAATATAATCGACTCACCCTGATTTTCCCCAAAATAAAAATTATTTTAAAAGTTAAGCTGATCAAGGTAAATAATTAGTTCATGTATTTTAAATATTTTTTAATTTTAATACTCTTAGAGTGTGGTGAAGAACTGAAACTAGAATCACACTGAGTATGTTCAAATCCCAGTTTCATCACTTATTGGCTGTGTGACCTTAGGCAAGTTAATAACTTCTCTCACCTCAGATTCCTCATCTATAAAATAGGGATTATAATGGCACTTAATTCTTGAAGTCATTTTAAGGGCTAATCTAGTTAAATCACATAAAGTCCTTAGTACAGTTTCTGTCACGTAATAGGCATTCTTTGTTAGCGACCATCACTAGTGATTCATTAAAAAGTCATTCTATCAAATTGTCTATAAATATGGCAAAAAAAAATTCAGTATGTTTCCCCATTTTGGTACTAAAGTTCTTTTTGTGTATCTGTAATACATTACTAATAAATATAAATATGTTTACATCTTTATTGTCAAGGAAAATGTTAAATATGCTGTGCGCTTGAGGAACTATGGAAGCCGTACAGCCAATGGAGATGGAGGAATGACCACAGTTCAGTGCCCTGATGGTGTGACGTTTACATTCAGCACGTGCAGCTTGAGTAGTAATGGCACAAACCAAACCAGAGGACAGATTCCACAGATACTATACTACAGGTAGATGTGTGGAGAGAGATAAGGGAAATATTATAAAGTGGTAGAACATCTACAATTTACTACAAAGCTGAAAAATGCTAAATGGGTAGTTTAAATTATACAATATATCTTCCTTGCACATACTTGTGCTAATTCATAAAAAGAAGTCTTGTTTTTAATACATGAGTTCAGTGTTTACTGTAAAGGTGAATAAAAAGTTTTTTTGCCATTATTCCTTTAATATCATTGACATTTTTATCTATTGGTCGTATGTGCTATTTGCTGTCAACTATAATTTCTGGTCTGCAATTTCAAATTTAAATGGAATTCATTCATTTCTTTTTATAAAATACCTGAAATTAATGATTGGATCAACTCTCCCCATGCAATGGTGTTGACTTGATCCTGTTATTTATTCTACAGAGTATTTTGATATCTGTGAATTTTGTGCCTGTCCGTGCTAGCCCCTGAGGCCCTCGATTATATAATCTTATGTTTCTTATAACATTTTTATCTAAAACCATCCCTTATATAAAAATTGGAAAATAAAGAATGATAACAACCTTTGGATTAAAAAACTTTGAAATATACATTTCTCCCTGGGTCTGAATTTTTCTTTAGCAACTTAGGCAGAATCATAGGTGGGGTGAGTACTATTCACCAGGTTTTTTTAACCTGATTTAGCATCAAATCATTCAAGGTGCATATCACTTTCAGAGGCTTGCTGTTTCTTCCATTTCCTTCATAAACTATTTGGAGACAATGCCTAGGCAGTTAGTACAAAAAAATTCTCTATATGTACATTTTCTGTTTCCTTTCTTCATGTGAAATGGAATAAAATAACAGAACTTAAATAGCTATATAGTGTCATGTTGCTGCTGAGATACAAAACCTTTCTAGTCTTTTTGCCCTTATTATGCAGATCTTTTTCTATTACATAAACACTCCAACAAACTACATTATTCTGTTTCTCAAACCATTGATTAAAACTATATAGTGCACAAAAGAAAAGTCATATATTTCACAAAGCTAGAGAGCCCCTTGGCAGCATCTCCTATCCAGACTTTATATTTTATGCAAAATACAATATTTTAGATATTTTTGTGATTTCTACCAACACCTTAGATTGAAGTACTATTCTATTCTGTTAGCCCTCAAGTTTATATTTCTAGCCTTGGTCTCCTCTAAGCCCTAGACTGAACATCCTGCTCCCTCGTAGACATCTTCATTTGGTGGCAATAATGAAGATGATGATAGTTAATGTGTACTGAGCACTTAATCTATGCCAGGCAATGCTTTAAGTGCTTTATCTTTGATTTCTTAGCTAATCCTCATAGGAACCCCATGAGGGTAGGCACTTTTTCTAGCCCTGCTTTATAGATCAGGGAACTGAGGCACTGAACAGTTAAGCAACTTGCCCAGAGTCACACTTCCAATGAACTATAGTACTGGAATTTGTAGGCAGGAAATTGGACTTCAGATGGCAACACTTAATTACGACACCACATATCCTCTTTAAGGATGCTCTTTGTAGTTGTCTAATAGACATCTTAGGTTTATTTCCAAGGTGTACCCCTCCTCTAGCCACAGTTACAACCAAAAACCTTCTCTCTTTACTCACCCTTCACATCTACTTCATCAACAAGTTCTGGCACCTGTACTTTAAAAATATGGCCTAATCTGACCTCTTCTACCACTCCTATAATTAAGTCTAATCCAAGATCCCACTACCTCATACCTGGATAACTGCAATAGCCTCTAAACTAGTCTCCCTTTTTCTGCTCCTGTCTGCAGTACTCCCCAGCACAGCCAGAATGATCTTATGTATGTAAATCACATCGTGTTCTTCCTTTGATCAAAACCTTCCAACACCTTCTCATCCCACTTCCTATCAGATGTAGAGTCATTTCAATAGCCACACATGATTTGACTCCTGTCTACCTTTCTTACCTCTTTCTCATTTCATTCTAGGATCACTTGTCTTCATTCTGTTCCTTGAATTCACCAATCTTTTTTCTGTCAGACTTTTTCTAACTGTTCCCTTTTCACTGAATACTTTTCCCTGAGATCTTTGCCTGGCTTATTGTTCTGTTTTGTTTAACACAATTCAGGTCTTTATTTAATCATCATTTCCTTAGAGAGAATCTCCTTGATCTTATTTGACATAATACCTTACACCTTATGACCTTATGTTGCTTTATTTTTCTTCAAAGACTTTATCATTCTCTGAAATTACATAGTTATATATTTACTTTTCTTAACTTTAAATTAAGAAGAGCTCTCCTCTAGATATGATTCCCAGAGTTAGATTTTTTCCCATTTCCCACATGAGTAGTAAATTCATGTTTACTGCTGTTACAGGAGTGAATTTGATGGAGATTTACAATCACAACTTCTGAGTAAAGCCAACGAAGAAGATAAAAACTGCAGCAGGGCTCTCTCTGTGGTGAGCACTGTTGTTCGAGCTGCTAAAGACCTCTTGCACCGAGCTCTTGCTGTTGATGGTAAGAATTTCTTTTTCTTTCTTTATAATCATGTTTTAGAATAAAGAATCTGAAAAGTATCACCATTCACCCATGGGTCTAGGTAACCCTAAACATCTCCCCCAAAATCCACTTGACTAAATTAACTTCTGTGAATTCTTCCTAGTGGAGGCTCTCCAATTTGTGTTCGCCTCTCTGTTCTCCCACTATCGTAATTCAGGCTGCCACAGTTCAAGCACATATCTGCTTTTTCAGATTGCATCCTAACTAATTTCACTGCTACCTTTCCCCACTCCCCATTTAGTTAGCCTCCACACTAGTACCAGATTTATCTTTTGCAAAACATTCATTATTATCCCTTTGCCTTACTGTTTTCTGTAACATTTCTTTCTAAACCTGATTGCATTTCACACTCACCTGAGAAGCTTGCTAAAAATAAAAAAACAGTTGGCCCATCTCCAGAGGTTCAGGCTAGGCTAAGAATATATATATATATTTTAAATAAGTACCCAGGCTATTTTGATGCAATGACAGATACAGAAATCAGTATTTGAGGAAATACTGGCCTGTAATATAAAGGTCTCCATTATCTACCCTCAGCCTTTCTAGCACTTGTGTTCATGAGTAAGTGACTAAACTCTCAGCAAAGTAATTTCCTTGGAAAAATAGAAGACATTATAGCTTAATAACAGCAAACACTTTTGGAGCACTTAATCTATGCAGGCATTGTTCTAAGCATTTTACACGTGTTAACTCATTTGATCTTCACAACATCCAGTGAGGAAGGTATGTTGTTATCCTATTTTGCAAGTGAGTAACCTGAAGCACAGACAAATGAAGTACTTTTCCTGATGTCACACATCTAGCAATTTGTGGTTCCAAGAGTAGTGATTTAAAATCATTACTCTGTTACCATGGGTTCTATCGTTAATTCTGGCTCTATCGTTTTCCATGTGTGTGATTTCGGGCAATATATTTAAACACTGTGTGCCTTGGTTCCTCTTATGAAAGGTTGGGATAATGAAAGTATCTTATTGTGAGGATTCCTTGAGATAACACATGTAAATAAAACCCTTCAAACAATACCAGATTCTTTTTATAAGTACTCAGTCAACGTCAACTATAATTTTGCTCACAAGAACAGACTATAAACTTAGTATAGCTTATATACATTAAAATGAAATTACCTTCTAACTATATATTTAATGACTTTTTTTTAGCTGATGACATTCCAGAACTGCTTAGCTCTTCCAGTCTTTTTTCCATGCTGCTACCCCTTATTATAGCCTACATAGGACCAGTAGCTGCTGCTATTCCCAAGGTATGTAATTTAATTCTATAACTTTGAGTCTTTTTTGAAAGATCAATTTTTTGGCCTCTATATCTTTCCTTAAAAAATACTTTAATATTTGAATACCAAACAGAGATAGACATTAAAATGGTAGAAATTACTAGTTAAACCTCTCTGTTCTTAGTATTTTTTACTCAAATATTCTGCCTACTTATTGGCTTTTCATTTGAAGAATTTGGGAATTGGAAATATATATTCAAAATATTATATATAAGGAAAGATCGAAATAACAGATTCTTTAATTTATGAGGTTTGATGCCAGGTCTTCTCCATCTTAAATTACAATAACAATAACAATGTAAAAGGATAGGAGATTTTTAAAATAGTGAAATATTCAAGACATGGAAGAAATCATAGCAGTTGATTCTTTAGCATAATTAAATATTTAGTGAAACCTAATTCATTGCAGCTCACAAAAAGGCAAAAGTGCTTAAAAATATAGGCTATCAAATCTTTTGAATCCATAAAAACAAATTTTTCTTTGAATTCAAACTTAGCTAGTAGAAACTCTAGAAGGAAATTGTTAATAATAAGGGTTACCCATAATTATAGTGCTTCATAAATTTAAAGCTACCTTCACATTTATTACCTCATTTAATCTTTTTTATTTTTATTTATTTTTTTTAAATATACTAGGTGGCTGTAGAAGTCTTTGGCCTTGTTCAACAGTTGCTTCCCTCAGTTGCCATTTTGAATCAGAAGTATACGCCCCCTTCATTCAATCCTAATCAGTCAACAGATAGCACTACTGGAAACCAGCCTGAACAAGGCCTCTCTGCTTGTACAACCTCTAATCACTATGCTGTCATAGAGAGTGAGCACCCATATAAACCTGCAGGTGTTATGCACTACAAGGTAGGCAATAATTCTTAGTGAGGATTTAAATTTAAAACTTGGCTTGATTTATGTTGTATAATACATCTTAAAGAGTATTTTGCATATGTTCAGATATATAACTTCTCTTAAAATATTTAAATAAGATTCAGCATGTGGTTAGATACTATCAGATAAATAAAAGGGGTATGACACAGAATTTTTATCTTTAAAGTTGTAAAGTTTTTTAGGATTTATGAGACTTGCTCTTGTATAGTAAAGTATATATACTAAACTACATGTATGTTGTAATAGTATTGGATATAAACATTAACATTTGAAAGTCATATTTTTCTAACTGAGCAAAATTTATACCACAGCCTGAGCTACATATCCAATATAAGTTTTAAAGTAATTTATTACTTATAATGTAAAAAAAGTAGTTACTTATAAAACATTTATAAATTTAATGTTGTTATTATGGAGTGTTCATAATCCTTATTCCTTGTATTTTAAATCGTATCATGTAAATTAAGAAGGAGTCATCCACTTCACCAATTTATTATAAGTTTAAATTGTATTATAAAATAATAAACTTTTTATGGTAGAAAAGTTTAAACATACAAAAGTAGAGAAATGAGTACAGTGTGCTCCATTTATCTATCATCCCAGATTCAACAGTTATCAACTCTTGGTCAAACTTGTTTTATTTGCCCCCCACTTTCTTCCTCCCCTCTTGTGTTGTTATGTATCTATTAAATATTACCTTAATATTATATCCTTTAAAAATAACTATAATATTATTATTATTCTGAAAAGTTTCCTTAATATAATCAAATATCATTCAAAATTTTAATAGTTTCTTTGAATTAGAATCCAAATAAGATCCATACATTGTGATTGGTTATGTCTCTTAAGTCTCAGTCTGTGGTTCCCTCTCTATGGGACACGCGCGCTCTCTCTCTCTCTCTTTCACTCTTTTCTTTGAATTTTTGTTTTGTTGTTGAAAAATCTGGATCATATGTCTTTGTTGGATGAGACACTCTTTAATTTGCCTCTGGAGTACTTTAGACCTACTCTTTTAGTCTTTCATAGCTTCCTTGCTGTTCAGTATAAGTTGTTCCATTTCCTGACCCAGATCTGGAACCAGTCATTTTTCCACAGTACCTAGTTCCTTTTGATGGGAAAAGGTATTTAAAACATCAAATCTGATATTAGGAATTTCATTGCTCCTGGGTTGGTCATTGTTTCTAGATCTTTATAGTAGACAGAATTAATTAATACCCTCAATCACACAAACACAGACACATGCATATAATTATACACACACATATATTATTTATACATATGTTTATGTATGTATATATTTATGTGTATGTTTGTGTATATTTATATATAGTCACATTTATGTGTATATGTATTTTTTTAAAGATAAAATATCTATGAGTTTATATTGATGACTCTAATTCAAAATAAGGACCATAGAGTGATACATCTGAATCTCCTTTCTCAAACATCAAGAATCCCTATTCTCAATGACACTGGGAATATTAAAATTAAAAACTCTCAATTATTTTCTTATGTGTATGTGTTTTTGTTTTTTTTGTGTGTGTGGCATTTCTTTGTTTTATTTTGTCCTTTGGGTAAATTCCCTCAAGGATGTACATACAGCCAAATTACTATGTTTTAAAGTAAGTTGTAATAATCCCTCCATATGTGATTATGCCACTAATTGGATATATATTTGTATTCATTTATTTTTTTTTTTTTTTTTAATTTTTCTAGGAATTGCTTTTTAAAGTTTAATTTTTTTAGGTTATTAAAAAGAATTACGTTTGCCAAAATCAAATCTATAAAGAGTATATTCTATATAGTCTAACTTTTGTGTTTTCCTCTTTACCCTGTTCCTTTCTTCCCTCTCATAGGTAACATTTGGTTTTATTTTAATTTTATAATTTATCCTTCCATTGTTTCTATTAATATAGGCACACAGATGCAGATACCCATTTGTAGAGATATATAGATATAGATATTTATGTTCATTACTTATTTCTAATTTTTCGTTTTGAAATATTTCCAGCCTATTGAAAAGTAGCAAAAATTGTCCAGTGTACCCATATACCCTTAATTTAGCTTCCCCAGTTGTTAAGATCTTGCCACATTTGGTGGATTTATCTCTGTATACTTATTATTGCTGAACCATTTGAGGCAGCAGCAGACATCATGACCACTCACCTTGTTCCTAAGGGCATGGAAGTTTTCTTGTATAATCACAATGCACTCATCAAATGCCATGAATTTAATATTAATTCAGTGGTATTACCAGAGTTTATATCAAGATTACCAGCTTAACATTTTGCTATTTGTCCCGACAATGACATTTATATCATTTTTTAAAAATCTGCATCCAGGATCCAATTTAGGATGCACATTGCATTTAGTTGTCAAGTCTCTTCTGTCTTCTTTAATCTGAAACAGTTCCTCGGCCTTTCTTTCTCTTTTATGTCATTAGCAGGAAATACAGAGTTCTCATATACACCCTCACAAAGAAACAATTTTCCCTAATAATAACGCTTTGCGTTAGTGTGGTACCTTTGTTGCAATTGATGAAAGAATATTGTAATACTATTAACTATACTCCATAGTTTACATTAGAATTCACTGTGTTGTACAGTCCAATGGTTTTTAAATTTTTTTAAATTCATTTAACGTATATACAACCTAACATTTCTCTTTTTAACCACATTCAAATATGTAATTCAGTAGAGTTAATTACATTTACAACGTTGTGCTACTATCACCACTATCCATTACCAAAACTATTCCATCACTCCAAACAGTGTCTCTGTACCAATTAAGCGTTGCCTCCCCTTTCCCTACCCCTGCCTTGGCCCCTGGGAACCTGTTTCTAACTCTATGAATTTGCTTATTCTAATTTTTTCATATCAGTTAGTTCATACAATATTTGTCCTGTTGTGTCTGGCTTATTTCACTCAACACAGTGTCTTCAAGGTTATCACATGTATCAGAACTTCATTCCTGTTTACAATGAATAATATTCCATTGTGTATATATATCATATTTTGTTTATCCTTTCATCTTTTGGTGGACACTTGAGTTGCTTCCCTTTTTTTTCTTTTGACAATTGTGAATAATGCCAATTGAATGAGCACCAGTTTGTAAATATCTATTCTAGTCCTTGCTTTCAGTTCTTTGAGGTATATACCTAGAAGCAGGATTACCAGGTCATATCATAATTATTTAACTTCCTGAGGAACTGCCAAGCTGTTTTCTACGGCAGTTACACCATTTTACCTTCTTATCAACAATGAACTAGTGTTTCTATTTCTCTACATCCTCCCCAACATTCTTTGTTTTCTTTATATATGTGTGTGTGTGTGTGTGTGTGTATAGTAGTCAGTCTTTTTCTTCTCTTTTAGACACAGTATGAAGATTACTTTGTTAATAATCTACTTAAAATGTCTCTTTTCCAGACTACTATTTTCATTCTAGGTAAATTTTTTTTAGATTAATATCATACATAGGAAAATTTTAAGGCTTATATCATATCCTACAAACAATTCATAGTTTACTACTATTTGGCATGGTACTGCTTAACTGTATTTTGCCAGAATTCTCTCTGCCACTATTGTGACAGAAGCTTGATAGTGCCCCTTATAACACATGTAATTATGTGCCATCTAAAGTTACTATATAAACTCTTTTCTACAGTAAACCTTGAAGAAAATATTGAAAAACTAGGCATTTAACAAGTGTGTATGTGTATTTATTTTGACCTTTATTTTCATAATATATAAAGCTATGGAATTTTCTTGCTAATGATAAAGCAGCATTTGTAACATAATATAAATGGTAGATAACCTAAAAATGGTCAATATTTTACGTTTTCATGAATTGTTCATTTTTCATCAATATATTTTCATATTTTACCTATCAAGTATATTTTGGTTTACCTACTTATATTCTATACATGCATACTGAGTGAAATGGAAAATTTATTATATAAATAAACTATTTCACAAAGAAAATCATAGTTTAGAATTAATATTGGTGAATATTTATGGGAAATTAAGCAACATTAATATTTTTTCAATGCTTTCAATGTGTACTCACAAACATTAATGCAACTTCAACCTATTTTTATTAGGTAGAGAGCAGTAAATATTGCTAATGGGAGGTGGGGAGAATTGATATTGAACATTAATTAATATTTTGATTTCTAATTTCTTGCTCAAAATTTATTTTACTACATACATTTTGAAAGCCTAATCTTTACAGTATGATGTCCTGTTTCTCAAATTCATGAAAGCATAAACCAAATTCTACCTAACAAATGCAAGTGCCCTTTTTCCTGTTGGCCTCAGGTAACATTCCCAGAATGTGTAAGGTGGATGACAATCGAGTTTGACCCTCAGTGTGGTACTGCACAGTCAGAAGATGTCCTCCGTTTGTTGATTCCTGTTAGAACTGTTCAGAATGCAGGATATGGACCAAAACTGACATCTGTTCATGAAAATCTTAATTCATGGATAGAATTAAAGAAGTTTTCAGGATCCTCTGGATGGCCTACTATGGTTTTAGTGTTGCCAGGTGAGTGTTTTTTCATTTTCTCTCTCCTTTGTCATATGGTAAAATATATACATTTATGATAATGTACATGTAATAAGGATTCATCATTGAAAATATTTATTTCATTTTAGATTAATTTATAGAGCAAAGAATGTTTTGAGTATCTTGTGAAAAAAGATTAGCCTGGCCAAAACAGAGTTAATATTGAAGAGTCTGCATAGTTGGGACCAGACTAAAGAAAATAAGAATTCTATCTTTTATTTCCCCAATAAATCTAAATTTTAAGAAGTTACTAAGGAATTTTCAAGAGAATTCATGTACTACATGCTGAATTGTGTTAAAACTATTGAGTTGTCAGTACATTTGAGGGTTTGTGTGTGTATGTATGTGAGAGAGAGAGAGAGAGAGGGAGATGCTTACCTTATTGCCATTACTGTTATTTTCCTTTAAACAAAGTTTTTTTAAGTTTTTAAAATGTAATTTGTTGTGTTTTTAGCCAATTAACCATAGCTACTCATCTGATCCCTCAAACTAATAGCCAGTTTGAATTCAGAATCTTCTTCCTTCTACTCAGAACTGTCTTTTAAGTAGACAAATCCACAGTATCTGAAATAATGAAGAGTTTGAAAAGTGAGATAATACCAAAACGAATCATATTTCTATGAGCATAAGTAATAAATATACAAATTCATGCATCCATTCATTACTTCATTTGAAAAAGGATCAGGATAGCCAGGTGCCAGGATAAGGGATTATAATAGTTTCTTAGTTTCCTAGGGTTTCCATGATAAATTACCACAAACTGAGTGGCTTAAAATAACTGAAAGTTATTCTCTCTCAGTTCTGTAGGCTAGAAGTCTAAAATCAAGGTGTTAGCAGGGTTGGTTCCTTCTAAGGTTTCTGATGGAGAAGCCATCCCATGCCTCTGTCTAGCTCCTGACAGTTGCCTGCAATCCTTGTGTTCCTTGGCTTATAGATGCATCATCCAGTCTTTGCCTCTGACTTCACATGGGTGTTTTCTACCTGTTTATCTCCTTCTTCCCATGGCCTTCTCCTCTTTGTGTCTCTGTGTCTGTGTCTCTTCTCTTCTTATGAGGGCAACAGTCATATTGGATTAGGGCCCATCTAACCCAGTATGGCCCCTCCTTAACTTGACTACATCTGCAAAGGCCCTATTTCCAAATAAAGTCACATTCACAGATAGCAGGGATTAGGACTTAAACATATTTGGGGGAAGGGAGGATACAATTCAACTCATAACAGGGATTGTCCAACTTTAAAACGGAGAATGCTAACCTAGTAACTGACAACTGATTAAAAAATGATTGCCCATACCCACAGCTAACATTGTACTCAATGGTGAAAGACTGAAAACTTTCTCATTGAGATCAGGGACAAGAAAAGAATGCCCACTGTTACCACTGTTGTTCAATATAGTGCTAGAGGTTCTAGCTAGAGCAGTTAGGCAAGAAAAAGAAATAAAAGGCATCCAAATTGGAAAGGAAGAAGTAAAACTTTCACTATTAGCAGAAGAAATGATCCTATATCTAGAAAGTCCCAAAAAATTTGCAACAAAGCTGCTAGAGCTAATAAACGGTTTCAGTAGAGTGACAGGATACAAGATCAATACGCAAAAATCAGCGGTGTTTCTATACAATTGTAATGCGCAATCTGAGGAGGAAGTCAGGAAAAAATTCCATTTACAATAGCAACTAAAAGAATCAAATATTTAGGAATAAACTTAACTAAGGATGTAAAGCACTTGTATTCAGAAAACTACAATGCATTGCTAAAAGAAACAAAAAAAGACTAAATAATTGGAAGAACAGTCCATGCTCATGGATTGGAGGATTAAATATCATTAAGATGTCAAGTCTATCCAAATTGATATACAGATTCAACGTAATCCCAATAAAAATTCCACAAGTATATTTTAAACAAATGGAAAATACAGTTATCAAATTTATCTGGAAGGGTAAGAGGCCCCGAATAGCAAGAAACATCTTAAAAAGGAAAAGTGAAGTTGGAGGATTCTCACTTCTGGACTATAAATCATTACCTAGCTACAGTGGTGAAAACAGCATGGTATTGGCCTAAAGATAAACACATAGACCAATGGAACCAAATTGATGGTTCAGAAACAGACCCTCACATCTATGGCCAAGTGATTTTTGACAAGCCTGTCAAACCCACCCAGCTGAGGCAGAACAATCTATTCAACAAATGGTGCTGGGAGAACTGAATATCCATAGCCAAAAGAAAGAAAGAAGACCCCTATCTCATGCCTTATACAAAAATTAACTTGGATCAAAGACCTAAATATAAAAGCAAGAACCATAAAGCTCCTAGAAGAAAATGTAGGGAAACATCTTCAAGACCTGGTGGTAGGGGTTGCATACTTAAACACTACTGTGATTCAAAGGACATCATCAAGAAGGTGAAAAGGCAGCGTATTCAATGGGAGAAAATATTTGGAAACCTCATATCCGATAAGCATTTGATTTCCATTCTATATGAAGAGATCATACAACTCAACAATAAAAGAGCAAGTGATCCAATTTAAAAATGGGCAAAAGATTTAAATAGACACTTCTCCAAAGAAGGAACATAAATGGCCAAAAAGCATATGAAAAAATGTTCCATATAACTAGCTATTAGGGAAATGAAAATCAAAACAGCAATGAGATACCATCTAACACTGCATAGAATAGCCATTATTAAAAAAAAATAAAAAACAACAATAAGTGCTGGAGACAATGAGGAGAAATAGGAACACTCTTTCACTGTTGGTGGGGTTGTAAAATGGTGCAGCCTCTGTGGAGGACAGTTTGGCGGTTCCTCAGGAAGCTAGATATAGAACTGCCATATGATCCAGCAATTTCTCTACTCGGAATATGTCCAGAAGACCTAAACTATGACACAAACAGACATCTGCACACCGATGTTCATAGTAGTGTTATTCACCATTGCCAAAAGATGGAAACAACCCAAGTGTCCATTAACCAATGAATGGATAAACAAAATATGGTATATACATACAATGGAATACTATGCTGCAGTAAGAAGAAATGAAATTGGGACACATATGATTACGTAAATGAACCTTGAAGACATGCTAAGTAAAGTAAGCCAGATACAAAAGGATAACTATTGCATGGTCTTAATATGAACTAAATACGAAGAATAAACGCATGGAGTTAAAACCTGGAGTATAGGTTATTAGGAGATAAGAGGAAAGTTGAGAAGAACTACTGATGCTTAATGTATGTGGAAGTTTTAATTAACTTGACTGTAAAAGTGTGGAAATGGTGAGTAGCAGCTGGTTTATAAAAGGGATTGTGGCTGAAAAGAATAGTCTGGGGAAGTAAATACCAATTGAAAGAAAGCTAAAGAATAATTTAGGGACTGAATAACACAGTGAACCCAGAGGTAGATGAAAGTTGTGGTTGATAGTACAGATGCAAAAGTGTCCTGTGAGCTAGAGCAGATGTACGTTGCTATTACAGGGTGGTGGGAATGTGAAGCATGGGAAAAATACAATTGGTGTGACCTATAGACTGTGGTTAACATCAATATAATGTTCTTGCATCAGTGCCAAAGATGTACTGTGTTGATAATGGGGGGGTATGGAAAAAGTGTGCCAGATGTACACTATGGACCATGGTTGGTGGTATTAGTCTGATGATATTATCTCATAATCTGTAACAAATATTCTACCACAGTGTGGTGTGTTGGTGAAGGGGTGTTGTATGGGAATTCTACACCTGTGCATGATTGTTTTGTAAGTTCATAACCTCTGTAATAAAAATATATTTTTTAAAAATCAAGTTAGTTTGGGGGAAAAATACACCAAATGTAACCAGGTGTAAAATAGGGACTTTAGTTAATGGTACTATTTTGAGGATGCTCTTGCATAGTTTGTAACAAATGTATCACAACAGTGCAAGATGTTGGTGGAGGGCTGATATATGGGACCCCTGTATGATGTTATGCATGGTTTATTTTGTAAGCTCACAATCTTTACTATACACTTATTGTTTATGCATGTTCATGTATGAATGATATACTTCAATAAAAAAATATATTTTAAAAATACAATTAAAAAAAAAAAAGATTGCCCGTGTAATTCAAAACTAGGAAATTTGATTCAGAAGGAGAATTTTATCATGAAGAAAAATCATAACAATTCATATTGTTTCCAGTGTTGTTTTTAACACAATTTCCTTCCCTCACATAGATATACAAACCTAAAAAAAAAAGTCTCATTAGGTTATTAATATCTTGATTTTTATTGCTACCTATTTTGAGATGGATAAAAGGCAGGGAAATTTTAATGAAATTGTTTAAGATTTTAAACTTAATTCTAGTTTTCTATTTTTAGGAAATGAGGCCCTTTTTTCACTGGAGACTGCCTCAGATTATGTGAAAGATGACAAAGCTTCTTTTTATGGTTTTAAGTGTTTTGCAATTGGATATGAATTTAGCCCTGGACCTGATGAGGTAAGAATGAATTATCTTTCAATTCTGTTATTTCTGTATTTCTAAGGGCTGCTATTAAATATGATTTATTGGCTATCTCCAAAAATTTGGAAATTTATTTTAACCTAGGGTGTATATAATTTAAAATATTTTGTGGTTCAATTGTGTCTTGTGATCTGTTCTGCTACTTTTAAAGCACGAACAAAATGGAGTTTGTGCAACATGATCCACCTTTAAAGACTTAGTATAATTATGTCTGCCCCAAACCTGCTCAAATGGCTTTACCTTTCTGAATAAATAATGGGACCTGATTTCACAAAGGGACTAACTTTCTATCTCTTATAAATATCTTAAACCATACAATAAAACAAAACAAGGGACTACAGTTGATCATGTCCCTTCAAGGTAATGAATGAAAAAAAAAATTATTTGGACAGTGAACATTGTAGGCTTGAAATTAATAACCAGCATGAGATACAATGTTGAATCTCTTCAGTTTAACCATTAGCTAATACATGCTTCTTTCTAGTTTCAAAAGTAATGCTTGTAACATTTTGTTGATTAACCCACACTTTCCAAAATTTTATTTAAAGCTGCTAATTTTTTGCAATTCTACAGGGAGTCATTCAGTTGGAAAAAGAATTAGCCAATCTTGGTGGGGTTTGTGCAGCAGCTTTGATGAAAAAGGATCTAGCACTTCCTATTGGTAAGTCTGGTCAAGCACTAGGTGTTTACTTTATGATTTTTTTTTTTTTTTTAAAGTAGAATATATTC
>JAQZBX010040122.1:0-15940 GCA_029593785.1 Cabassous unicinctus | reverse complement strand
TGGTGCAGCTGAGAACAGTCATAGACAGCTCTTTTAAGAGGCCTATAAGGTGATTTTTTCCACCTGAAAGGCAGTATTGCTGTTATTGGACAAACCAAGCAGATGGAAGCACTGGGGGTGCATGGTTCATCACTCCCCCAACTTTGATGACCAGAATTTTTTGGGATGGGTGGAATACAGTTTTATTTACTACCAGGAGGGGCAGTGATGTAGGATGTATGTGCACTGAAATTTCACCCATTTTAAGTATTAATTTCTTATTCTGTATGACCACTCCATACCCTGGTAAACTATCTTATAGATTCTGACTCTGAGTGTTTTTTTTCGAAGGTACCAGGAATTGGGCCCAGGAACTTGTATTTGGGAAGTGGGTGCTCAACCACTGAGCTACATCTGCTCCCCAAAGAACATTTCTGTTTTGTTGGGTTTTTTTTAGAAGGTACTGGAGATTGAA
This sequence comes from Cabassous unicinctus, assembly GCA_029593785.1. NCBI lineage: Eukaryota > Metazoa > Chordata > Mammalia > Cingulata > Chlamyphoridae > Cabassous > Cabassous unicinctus. Next base: position 15,486 of record JAQZBX010040122.1, on the reverse strand, counting down.
CCCAGCACATTGTATATGGGAAGCATGCACTCAATCACTTGAGCTACAATTCTCCCCTTTATAAGTGTTTTGATTATAATTATTTCATATCAGTGAGATCACACAATATTTGTTCTTTGAGTATAGCTTATTTCACACAAGATGATATCTTTGTGTCATCTCTGTTTTGCATATCAGAACTTTATTCCTTTTTTATTGTTGTAAAACATTCTATTGTGTATATAACCATATTTTATTTGTCCATTCATTTGTAGATGCACGTGGGTCATTTCTGTCTTTTGGCAACTGCAATTCATGGCCCCCTGAATATTAGTGTGCAAATATTTTAGACACTGCTTTAATTCTTTGGGGTATATATCTCATAGTTGGATTGCCAGGCCCCATGATAGTTCTATAATTACCTTTCTGAAGTATGGCCAAGCTGTCTTCTGCATTGGCTGCACCATTTTACATTTCCAACAGTAATGAATGAAAATTACTCTTTCTGTGCATCCTCTCAAAACTTGTTCTTTTCTGTTTTACATGTATATGGAGTATAGTTAACCCTATAATAATAACAATCTTCATTTATCAATTGTAACAAAGTTACCACACTAAAATATTAAAGATATGGAAATCTATGTGTGTGCGGGGGTTATACATTAACTCTGTTCATTCTACATGATTTTCCTGTGAACCATAAAAGATATAATAAAAATAAAACTGCTGCCTAGGACAAAGAAAAACAATATATACTGATAAATGGGTCAATTACAGACAAAGTCAATAATTGAATATATATTTAAATGAGCATCTCTCTATATATATACAGCAAATCTCCAAAATATATGAAGCAAATGTTGAAAAATTGAAAGGAGAAATAGATAGTGGTACCTTACTAATAGGAAAATTCAATGCACCACATTCAATAATGGATTGACAATTTTGACAATATCAAGAAAGAAAGAAAAGAATATAAAAGTTAATGATAAGGAAAATAAGTGGTGGATATACAGAAATTCTCTATTTTCTGCAAGAATTTTTGGTGAACCAACTGCTCTAAAAGTAACATGAGTAAAATGAAAACAACAATTAAATTCATGGTGAAATTTGTTTCAAGAGAAAAATAAACTTTAGAAAAATTGTGTCCTACACTTATGTTTGAGAACTTCCTAAAAACTTGAAGATCAATCTGAGAGGATTGGAGATATTAATAAATGTGGTTTATTTTAGAATTGTAAATCATTTTATGACCAAATGTTTTTTCAGTTGAACACTACTTGATGATACATACATAATAGAATAAAAATGTATTACCAAAAAAAGAGTGAGAGAGAGTTTAAGGTCAGGTTAGATTTCATATAATCCATGATAAGAAATACCCCACAGAGGAAGAATATTTAATGTTACTAATAATTCTGATATCATTAAAATCAATGGTGACATAATTCTTATTTGTATACTACAGCCCTAACAATTGGACCCAATAATCTGCAAGAATGACACAAATTACTGGTTTAGTGATTTTATTTTCATTTACACCATATTTAGCTCTGGATTATCAAATTCCTATTTGGAAATGCTTCAGATCTTATTGGAATGAATTACCACAGATAACAATAGGCAAACCCCTACTTTTTTTGTGGCTAGAAAGCTCAAAATCTTTTTCAATAGTACCCCCGAGAAAATATTATGGGCCAAGATGGACTATTTTATTTGATGATTATGTTTCAGTATGCAAAAAAGAAAAATGATGTACCAGTCCTGCAGTCCTGGGTCAATTAAAAACAGGTATTTATTTTCTATGAAGAAATTTACAGAATCCTGATCATCACACCACTCTTTGCATAGGCGTCAGTGTAAGTAAAGAGTGAGTGGGGGAGTGGAGAGAGTGACAGAGAGAGAAGGAACATGGAGAAAAATGTCCACAAGGACATCACAGATCATGTACAAGGTCATTAGAGCCTTCACTGCTCAATCCAAAGAATGGATTCCTGCTGTTTTTCAGTCTACCCAGAACATGGTTACCACAGCCCTTATGCTAGGTCATAACAATTCTCAAGGAATTTCAAATAACTATAACCAGTCAGAGGCAGACTCAGAATAGAGGGGAATTAAACTAGTATTCAATCCTAATGAGATTACTAGGAAAACTCCCTTGTTTGCAAAAGGTCTTCCTCAGATCTCAGTCAGCCAAGGTTCCAAGAAGAAATGACCATAAAAATGAGAAATATTTATACCACAATGAGGAGGCAGTCTAACCAATCCCATGTGACACCAGGTAAATCTGTACTTACCCAGGGATGCAAATCCTAATCAAGGCATGCTAAATTAGCCTGCAGGTCCTTGGTTCCAAAATGGCTTCTGGCAGATGAGGCTGCAACTTGTAGGAACAGCCTCCACATGGTCCATGTGAGTCCAGGGAAATGCCAACACCTGGTGGTGCTGTTTGACTGGTGGTGCAATTCAGCTCACCTCTCCTCTACCATGGGGATCCCCTGAGGGTGTGGCTTGAACATATCCACTGCCCATTGTTTTGGGGTGGGGACCAGGGAGGCAGGTGGGAGGGAATCTTTGGAATAGAATTCTCCTAAATTGATGAGCAGGCTGAATAGAACACACAAGAAATAATTCAAAAAGGGTCTCTTCCTACTAACAGGGCCATGAATACCTAATTATGTTTAGAGGTAGTGGCCCAAATATAGATGTATTAAGAAGAAATGAGGAGTCAAATTGATGATTAAAGGGGAAAAGTAGTAAACACATGAGAAGCCATGAAACATGTGCAACATTCACACCAAGCATTACATGTTTGTAATGGGAGACAATGGAAAATGTGTGCCAAATATGCAATCTGGATCAAGCTTAGTGGTCATAGTCTGATGATAATATCTCATAATCTGTAACAAGGTTCCATCACAGTGTGGTGTTGTATGTGGAGTCTTACAATAGGCATGATTTTTTTTCTAAGTTCACCTTCTATAATAAAAATATACTTTGAAAACTAATAATAGTGTGGGTTGCAGAAAATTACATTAAATGCATGATATAGATGCCAGTCAGGAAAAAGCTGTTGATGATATATTTTCATGCACATATTTGTTGCCTTTCCAATAGAAAAACCATTTTCAAAATACCTGGCAAAACACAAATGTGGAAAATGACTCTTAAATATCTAATATGGTTTGAATATAAATTTTTTTCCTATGAACAAATGTATTAGTCAAAGGATAAGTACACACTTCATGAAAATGTAAGGCATTTATTTAGCTCCTTTGGAAAGTACACTATTGAAATATGAGTGGCCTCAGGGATTTCATTTTCTGGTGAATGCAGATGTTACAAAAATTTCTGCAAAATATTTAAAAATTAATTAAATGATGATAACTACTCTTACTGGGAGAATAATGATGACCTAGATCCAAATGATTTTCTCTGATTTATAATCTTTGAATAAGCCCACTTTTGATTGAATAATTTAGAAGAGGTCTTTGTGAATTAATTCATGAATCTCTCCTCTAATGATGGCAAACTCTAGTTTTTCTTTCACAGAAAGCATCTCTGATTAGTTTCATAATTCTTTGTGATTTTCTCCTGTATAGATTAGAGGGATTCTGAAGCAGTTACTCATAAGTAAATAACTGTTTTCAGGTCACATTCTACTTCTTTTAAATCATTTGAAATAAAATGAAATTTATTCTTACAGCCAAAACCAAGGCTGGCAGCTCACAGAAAATCTCACTCACAACAAAATCATGCACATTCCCCAACCTCCAACTCTGTGCCAATGGCATCCAAATGACCCTACCCACCACCATTAGGGAAAAACATCTATAGGCTAACAAGGACACAAAACCCAATTCAGCTATTCCCCAGATGTCAGGCAGAGTGACTCATAAGGGTCAGGAGATAAATGGTCCAGTCTGAGAGTATGGCCATCCATCTCGATGCACCAATGAGCATATCCTCCAAATTTTAAGAGCAAAAAATGAAAGACCTGAATAGAGAAATAGGAACATACAAGAGTTTTGTGTGTGATTATCAACACCCTCTGTTTGGAAAAATATTTTTTATTGAAGTGTACAATTCATACCTGAATGTACAGCAAAATTATGTGTACAGTAAATTCTGGGGCTTTGCAAATAAACATGTGTAACATCATACAGGTGCCACATACAGCAGCCTCCACCAACTCCTGGGTTTGTGGTGAAATGGCTGTTAAAATCTAGGCAAAAGAGTCATCAAAATTTAACTATTACGTGTAGACCCTATCTCCCATCGGGTGTATTTCCCCCCAAATCACCCTATGTTTTTCTAAAAATCAATTTTATAGAGGCTTAATAATAAAGAAGTTAACTGAGGCAAAGTGTACACTCCATGGTATTTGCTGTCATCAAAGAGCTTTGTGTCATCAATTCAATCATTATTAAAGCATTTTCATTTTTTTGAAAAAAGAACCAACAAAAACCAGACAATAAACTCACATATAAATGCCTCCCCTCACAATCTTGCCATTTCCCCTGCTATACACAAGGTTATTTCTAACTATTCCTGGAGAAATGTTTATTAGTTTTGAAGCCATTTTATTGAGATATTTTCCCATGCCATGTGGACTAGCCAAATCCTAAAAGGAATGTTTTTTTTTAATACAGTTAATAAGACCTTAAATATAAAATTGAAAAATGAAAGAGAAACGAGTTTGAAAGAAATTACAAACTTTGAAAGAGAATGTAAGGGATTGTCCAGTAAGCCTGGAGCAACATGGGACTGTCCTACTATGGCCACCAGTTTCCACCAGGTCCCTTGGTGGGTGAGAGGCTCTGCTTGACCTGGGGCTAGGCAACCAGTGGCTCTGCCAGGCAGCAGATGGCCCATGCTTGGGTGGGGTGGGGAACTTGGCAGATTCCTGTGAGGCTGGCTCAGAGGGTGGAACTTCCAAAGGACATCCTCGGGCATGGACCAGGTGCAAACACAGAACTGGATACACAGACTCTTGGTGTGTATATTGGGGTTAAGGCTACCTTTAGCACCCTGGGATCCTGCAGAGCTCATGACAGTACAATGTTCAACACTAGTGACAGCACCCACACCTCCCCTTCCTTAAAATCACCTGAGAAACCAACTTTGGGGATGTGCCACAGAGACCTGCATGCGTTAGGGCCATGGGGAACTGGTGGGAACCTTAGACAACAAAACCTTCCTGCAGGGAAATCGCTGATATCTCAACCCTGACCCCACTCCTCTCATGGAACCAAGTGCATGTCATTTCTCAGGCAGTCCTGTGACTTTTTGGTGGTGGCTGTTGCCTTACTATGCACCCTATTCTACTGGGTCCTAGACTTCCAGGAGCACACACCACTGCAGGACAATGGATTTGCCAGTCTTTCTTAGTTGTTAAAACATTCCATGTGTAAATGCAAACTGGAACCTCAGGAATCTGTATGTCCTTCTACACCTGGTAGAAAGGACATATGGCATAAAATCAAGAATTATGCACATGCTTTGTGGGATACACAGAAAGAAAATAAAGAGAAAGTGGCAGAAGGAATATTCAAAGATATAATGGCATATTCAGATGTAATGAAAGGCTTATATGCACAATCATGGAACAGAAAGAACCCCATACAGTATAAAGTACTGAAAAACATTCCCAGACACACTGGAATTGCACAGTAAAATGCCACGGGCAAGGAGAGAATTCTGACAGCTGTGAGAGTAAAGCAACTTGTTTTCTGCAAGTGAGTCCCTATAAGTTCAGGCAACAATTTCACAGAAATCATGAAGACAAACATCAAGGAGGCAAAAAGGCAAATTAAGATGCAATATTTCAATGGCTTACAGAAAATGAGTCACTTCTAATAACATAATATCTAGTGATACAGGCTTTAGGAAATGAGGAGAAAATTAATATGGTATCCCCATATTAAAACAAACAAACAAAAAATCCTGTGGGAGTTTTCCACCAATTGTGCTGCCCTACAAACAATTTTAAGTGAATTCTTTACAGAAATGAAAGGATACACAATGATAGGTCGAATTACATAAAAATTTAAGATCTCTCATATAGTCCACCATTTCTCTAATTAAAAATAGCAGTAATAATGTATTGGGGTTTGGTATGTTACTCCATATTTTAAAATTTCTAAAATTTAAGTGCATAAAATTAAAATCACCTATGATTGGGGATATACAATGTATGAAGGCATAATATATAACTATTACAAGGAGATGAGGGGTTTCAGAAGTGACTAGGAACAGTGTATGAGTATATGGACTACGTTAACCCTATAATAATAAGAATCTAGATTTATCAACTGTAACAAAGTTACCATATGAATGAAAAATATTCATGATAAGGGAATCTATGAGTGGGGGAGAACATATGAGGGCACTGTTCATTCTACATGATTTTTCTGTAAACCATAAGAGCTATAATTAAAAATAAATCTGCTGCCTTGGATAAAGAAAAACAGTATATACTGATAAATTGGTCAATTAAAGACAAAGTCAGCAATTAAATATATATATACAGCAAAGCTCCAAAATATATGAATCAAAAGTTGAAAAAATTAAAGGGAGAAATAGATAGTGGTACATAACTACCATATTCAATACACCATTTTCTTTCACTGAATGCATCTCTGATTAGTCTCATAATTCTTTGAGGTTTTCTTATGTATGGAGGGATTCTGATGTGGTTACCTATATGTAAATAAATGCTGTTAGTTCACATTCTACTTCTTTGAAAGCATTTGAAATAAAATGAAAGTTATTCTTACAATAAAAACCAAGGTTGACAAGTATCAGACAAACTCCCTCACAACAACACGATACCTAGTCCCCAACCTTAAACCCTGTCCCAATGGTTTAAGATGCCTTGTGCACCACCAAGAAGGAACGAATATCTCTAGGCTGAACGAGGACACAAGTCCCTTCTTCACTATTCACCAGATGTCAGGCACAGATGTCAGGCAGAGTGGCTCATAATGGTCAAGGGAGGCATGGTCCCTTCTCTGGGGTACAGTCTTCCATCTTGTTGCACCCATGAGCACAGCCTCCAAAATTAAAGATCAAAACATGGAATACCTAAATAGAGAAATAGGCAAATCCAAAACTTTTGTGCATGACTACCAATGCCCTCTTTTTGTAAGTATATTTTTTATTGATGTGTACAATTCATACTTGAGTATACAGCCACATTATGTGCATAATGAAAGTTAGAAACTTACAAAATAAACACACATAACATTATACAAGTATCACAAACATTTGCCTACATGAACTCCTTGCTTTTTGGTATTTCATTTGTTACAAACTAGGCAAGAGCATCATGAAAATATGATTAATAACTCTAATCCATATCTCACATTGGGTGTATTTCCTCCAATCCTTCATATTTTTTACTACAAATCAATTTTACAGAGACTTAATAATAAAGAATTTAATTGAGGCAAAGACCATTTGCCCTGCTGTACATAGCTGCTATTTCTGGCTATTCCTGCACTACTCTTTATTAGTTTTTAAAGCAGTTTTAATGAGATACATTCCCATACCATGTGGTGTAGCTAATATAAAAAAGGAATGTTTTTTAAAAGCTGTTAATAAGAGCTTTAATGTAAAATTGTAAAACAAAAGAGTATAGAGGTCTCATGAAATTATAAATTTTAAAAGAGTGTGTAAGGCCAGGTTAGTTTTAATATAATCCATTAAAAGAAATACACCACAGAGGAAGAAACATTTAAATGTTAATAGTAATTCAGACATAATTGAAATCAATAACATAATTCTTATTTGTATATACAGCCTGATTGTACCCAATAATCTTCAAAAATGACATAAATTACTGATTTAGTGATTCTATTTTCATTTACACCATATTTAGGTCTGGATTATCAAATTACTATTTGGGAATTCTTAATATCTTGTTGAAATGAATTACTGCAGATTACAATAGGCCAACTCATACTTTTATGGGGCCACAAAATTCAAAATCTTTTTCAATATTCCTCCTGTGAAATCATTTTTGACTCAAATGGACTAATTAATTAATGAGTATGCATTAGTTAGCCAAAAAGAAAAATGATGTACCAAAAATATATCTCTTCTGCAGTCCTTTGTCAATTAAAAACAAGTGTTTATTTTCTATGCTGATACAGAATCCTGATCATCGCACAACTCTTTCAAAAGGCATCAGAGCAAGCAACCAAAGAGAGGGGTGGAGTGGAGGGAGATAAAGAGAGAAGGAAAATGGAGAAAAATTTTCAGAAGAACATTGCAGAGCATGTAAAGGTTATTAGGATCTTCTTTGCTCAATCAGAAGAATGGATTCCTGCTATTTTAAAGTCTACCCAGAACATAGTTACCATGGCCCTTATGCTAGGTCAAAATCATTCTCAAGGAATTTCAAATAACTACAACCAGTCAGAGGCAGACTGAGAAGAGAGGAGAATTAAATTAGTATTCCATCCTAATGAGATTACTAGAAAAAACCCCTTGTTTGCAAAAGTCCTCCTCAGATCTCAGTCTGCCAAGTGTTGAAGCAGAAATGACTTCAAAAATGAGAAAATATTTATACCTCAATGATGAGTCAGTCTATCCAAATCCATATGACAGTAGATATATCCTTCCTTACCCAGAATGGAAAACCTGTTCAAGGAATGCTAAATTAGTCTCAGGTCCTTGATTCCAAAATGGCTCCCAGCAGAGGAGGCTGAAAGGGTAGGAGCAGACTACACCTTGACTTTGGGTCTAAGGAAATACAATGCCTGATGGCACCTGACAGCAGGCATGGTCATTCTACTTGCCACTCATCCACCATGGATATCCCCAGTGGGCATGGCTTGAACATATAATTGTCCATTGTTTTGTGGCCAGGGGGAATGGGGGCATGTGGAGGGGAATCTTTGGAATAGAATTTTCCTAAATTGATGACCAAGCTGAATAGAACACACAGGAATGAAATAAAAAAACATCCCTTCTTAAAAACAGTGTCAGGAAGCTCTAATTCTGTTTTGAGATATTGGTCCAAATACAGATGTATTATGAATAAACCAGGAGTCAAGATGATGATTATGGGTGAAAGAACTAAAAACATGAGAAGCAATGAAAAACAGGCTGTCTCCACACCAAGCATTACATATTGTTAATGGGAAAAGATGAACAATGTGTCCCAAATATACAATATGGACCATGCTTAGTGGTCATAGTCTGATGATATTATCTCATAATCTGTAACAAAGCTTCAATCATGTTGTGGTGTGTTGATGGAAGGCTGTTGTATGTGGAGTCTTTCCATGAGCATGATTTTTTTCTAAGTTCATATTCTATAATAAAAAAGTATACTTTAAAAATAATAGTGTGGGATGGAGTAAATTACATTAAATGTATGAAAATGTAAAGTAATAAGATTTTGATCATGATTTTTGATGATAATTTTTCATGCACATATTTGGTATCTTTCAAATAGATAAACCATTTTTAAAATACCTGGCCTAATGCAAACTTTCAAAATTACTCTTAATATGTAATATCATTTTAATATAAAATTTTTCCATAGAATTACTCAAACATAAATACACAGTACTTGAAAATGTAAGATATTTAGTTAGCTACTTTGAAAAGTACAGTCTTTAACATGAGAGGCCTCAATGATTTCATTTACTGGTGAATGCAATTGGTACAAAAATTCCTGTATAATTTTTAAAAATTAATTAAATGAGGGTAATCACACTAACTGGGAGAATAATGATAAGCTAGTTCCAAATGTTTTTCACTGATTTTTTTTTATTGTCGGTAAAAGTCAAATTTTTCACAATACATACCAATATTTGTAAAATGATAAATAAATATATATGCATATATGTGAATTTGCTTACATAAATGTCATTTATATATATATATATATTTAAAGGTGCTTAGATTACCCAAATATTACACAGAAATTACAGGGATTCCCATGTTCCCCAACTCCCACACCAACCACAACATCCCACACAAACATCCTTCATCAGTGTGGCACATCACCTGCATGGATATACACACCCTGGAGCCTTGCCACCAAGAATAGACCACATTTCACATCATAGACCAACCTCTCTCCCACACAGTCCTGCATGGTATATGCTGATGTAAAATGACCTACATCTGTCACCTCAACACCACTCAGGACAACCCCCAAATCCCAAAAAGCCCCTGTATTTCAACTGCCCTTCCCCTCTCTGACCCAAAAGCATCCAGTGGTCACTGGCTCCACCTCATTGTTATAATTTCTTCCACTACTTGAATCACAATATGTCTACAACAGAATACCATTAAATCCACTCTAGTCCACAGCTCTTCCCCAAATCCTGAGGGGACTGGAATGGTGATGTCCACTCCACCTCCAAGTGAGAGAGGGCTTATATCCCATGGATATGGTGGATGGGATTATCTTGCCTCCAGCTGTAGGTCCTCTCCATTCCCTGGGATGGCCGTTGCCCATTGTCGTCTCCTCCCCTGGTGACTTGGATGAGTCCATTGAGCTGTAGAGTAGGAGTTGCAACTAGACCAAGATTCTAGGCACAGCTGGCACATAGGTAGGCCTGAGGCTCCAGACTCTGGAAGTACACCTAAAATCTCCAGCATCACATATAGGCTTGAATAGAAGAGACTGATGGACCATTTGCAGGGAGGACTTATTTGAGTCCAACTCTGTCACTCCGAGGAGCACAGATTGCAAAGTAGAGCCCACTAATAAGGCATCAATCTCTGGGGATATCCCCCCTTATATAGTACCTGGGTGTCTCCAGAGCCCTCAGGAGCCCCTCTGTGTGGGGTGAGATCCTACTGAGGTGTGCATAAACATTACCTCTGGGATGACCTCCCGACTCTCTTTGAAGTCCCTTAGCCACATGAACTCATTTCTCTTTACTTGTTCCCCCTTTTATTCAAGGTCTTTTTCCAATCATGTTGCCAGTTAGCATTCGGTATTAATCCCTTGTTGCCAGGGAGGTTCATCCCTGGGAGTCATGGCCCACGTTGGGGGGAAGGTAATGCATTCATATGCTGAGTTTGGCTTAGAGAGAGGCCAGATTTGAGCAACAAGGAAGCTCTCAGGTGGTAACCCTTCAGCAACCCATAACACTGGGCTAAGTTTCAATTACAAGAGCAAACAGTCATAAGGCTAGTCATCTATAACAAGAAACCATCAGTGGGTCATCTTCATTTGCCAGATGCTGCCCCTGCACTCAGGGGACTGTTGCTTCTCCCTTGGAGAATGTGGCAGAGCTCTCCAGGCTGGGAATTCAGATTCCCTCATTTATTGAGTGATTGTCTACCCACCATGACCATGTCCCATCCCTTGATCATTTGAACAATTTTATATATCTTTCATGTACATTCAGATGAACTTACTCCCATGAATCCTCCATCCCAGACACCCACCACCAATGATCTTAAGCAGCCCCCATTGTAACCCTTCTGTGATCTAAACCTTCCTTGAACATGAAGCCCATATAATAACCAAATACAATTAATAGGAAAAAGAAATAATAATAAAGCTTAAATGCAAGAGATAAGTACAAGGAAACTCAGGAGAAAGAAAAAGAAAACTAAACTAAAAATAAAATATAATTAGTGGATTGGGACATTCAAAAAAATGGGAAAAAAGAAACAAAAAAAAATCCTCTTTTTAAAAGAAATTATTCTTTTTTCCTTTTATCACTGTATTATCAGATGTCCAGTGTACCGTGACACCTTCGCTGTCTCATTCCCCAGTGTCTCCCAAATTTTCATTTAATTTTCAAAGAAGTTTAACATCACAGCAAAGTCACACATGGAATACTAGAGACTCCCACATACCAAACCTCCCTCCCCCTTCCCCACCCCATATTAAAACATTTTTTTTTGATTGTTGAAAAAAACAAAGCCAGCTGGAAGAGCGACTTCCATCACTCCGGTAACTGGGTGACCCAACCCGGTGGGAGGGGGCGTTTTATGAGGGGGGAGCTCTGGTAAAAGAGCTTTATTGTCTGGGGATTTGGCTTCCTGAAGCCCCCCACAACTTAGACGAACAAAACAGCTGCAGTGAATTGGCACCCAGAGGAAGGGAGGGGTTCATCATCTAGGGAGTTGAGTAGCCGAGCAGCCCAGGGATTTGCCCTGGCCCGTGGAGCTGGGAAGAGGGGCAATCTCCAAGAGAGGGAGAGCTCTGAAAGAAAGCAGAGAGGGGATATTTTAGCTGTTGATCTGGCTGCCTGGACCCCCTCATAACTTTGGGGAGCAGATAAGCCAGCTTGAAGTAGCACCAGGCTGAGGGGAGAGGCGAATCTGCAGTTAAACTCATTTACACGCAACCCGATGATGCAGGGTCTCTGATCCAGAAGGGCAGAGTCTGCTGAAGTCTGCCATTTTTAGTGTTCTACACATCAGACTTTTGCGTCCCTGGGGAATGCAGAAATTGGGAAGCACTGGATTAGTTTCCAGGAACCCAGTTAGAGGCTCTTCCGTGAGGGGGTTGTCTAGAGAAGGACTTATTTTTGGTCCTGCATTATGCCAAAAAATAAATAAATAAATGAATAAATAAAATGGTCCCTTTAATAAAGGAGAAATAAATTCTTTTTAATTTAGTTTAATAGCCAAAAGCTTTATCAGGACCTGCATACAAAAACCCTGAGGGGAAATTGTTTGATAAACACAAGCAGGCTGAGAAAATCCACGGGACCCAAGGGAATATTCATCCCCCTTAGCTTTGTTTGACTGCTTGCCAGTGTGATTGCTTGCTTTTTCTCTGTTTATTTGTTGCCTCTTGCTTTTCTTTCCTCTTTCCTCCCCCCTTTATTCTTTCTTTCATTTCTTTAAAAAAGTAGGTGCTCCTAGCTTCTCTCTTCTTTGCTGTGTTTCTTCTTCAGTAATTTCCCATTCTCCCTATATATTGATTTTGTATTCCAAACTATCTATTATCCCTCCTTCATCTTTCTGCCCTCTGTTTTCTGTTCTGGCTATTAAATTTCACATTTTTTCCATGTGCCCACAGCTCAAGGGTGTCAATTTCTATTCCCTCTTTTTTGTTTTTCTCTTTCTTTACTAATATTAACTCTTTCCTTTTACCCTTTCTTAACTCTTTCTCTCCCTCCTCCTAATTCTAGCCCTCTAAATCATTATATATATACTCCTCTGTTTGGTTTCCCAGTCCATTGTAAGTACTCCACTTTCTCTCCTATTACTCTACACTGCCTATTTGAGTTAAACATTCACATCATTAAGTCTTATTTGGTCCCTCTTCTAACTTTTAGCAATATTACTATTCTCCTTCTTCCTTTCTCACATCTTTCGATACCTCCAGACCTAATCTTTTGCCTTCAAGGGAACATAGAAAGAAGCAAGAAAATAAAATAAGAAGAAAAAGTATCAAAGAGAAAACTTTACACACACACAGAACCACCAGCTAAATCAATCTCAAGAGCAGAGAGAGAAGCTAATCAACTGAATAAATCCATCAAGAATAAATAATGACTAGAGGGCAACAAAAAATTACAAACCACACTGAGAAACAGTAAAACATGGACCAATCCAATGAACAAACTAAAAACCAGGAACTGAAGCAGATCATTGAACAACTAATCAAAGCTTTCCAAACAAATATTATGAACCAACGTAAGAAATGAAGGAAGAGATTAAGAATATAAAGAAGACACTTGGAGAACTTACTGAAGAAAGTGTAAACACGCCCAAAAAGATAATGGATATGATGGTGACCAATGGCACAATCCAAGAAATCAAAAAGACGCTGGATTCACATAGCAGCAGATTTGAACAAGCAGAAGAAAGAATTAGTGATGTGGAAGGCAATACATCTGAAATCAAACAGATAGTAGAAAAAACAGACAAAAGATAGAAAAAATTGAGCAGGGATTAAGGGAATTAACCGACAACACAAAACGCTCAAACATACGCATTCTGGGCATCCCAGAAGGAGAAGAGAAGGGAAAGGGAACAGAAGGAGTGTTGAAGGAAATAATGGCTGAAAATTTCCCAACCCTATTGAGAGAGATGGATGTGCAGATCCAGGAAGCAAAGTACACCCCCAAAAGTATAAATCCCAACAGGCCAACTCCAAGACATATACTTGTCAAAATGTCCAATGCTCAAGACAAAGAGAAATTACTCAAGGCAGCAAGAGAAAAGAGAACCATCACATACAAGGGAAGCACAATAAGATTAAGTGCTGATTTCTCAGCTGAACCATGGAGGCAAGAAGACAGTGGTATGACATAGTCAAAATACTAAAAGAAAAAAATTTCCAGCCAAGAATTCTCTACCCAGCAAAACTGGCATTCAAAAATGATGGAGAGTTTAAAATATTCACAGATAAACAGAAATTAAGAGAGTATCTCAATAAGAAACCTGCACTTCAAGAAACACTAAAGGAAATTCTACAAGTTGAAAGGAAAAAACAATGCAGAGAGATTTGGAGGAGAGTTTAAAAGCAACTAAGAAGACAAAAAATAAAAACAAAAGAACATATGACATACATTTATCCAAAGAAAAAATGGCTGAAGTAAGAAATTCATTACAAGTAATAACACTGAATGTTAATGGACTAAATTCACCTATCAAGAGACACATATTGGCAGAATGGATAAGGAAACATAATCCATCTATATGCTGTCTACAAGAAACTCACCTTCGAACCAGGGATTCAAGGAGGCTTAAAGTGAATGACTGGAAAATCATTTTAAAAGCTAACAATAGCGAAAAACGGGCAGGAGTAGCTATTCTAATATCAGACAAAATAGATTTTAAATGCAAAACTATCATAAGAGAAAAAGTTGGACACTATATATTAGTAAAAGGGGTAATCTCTCAAGAAGAGAGAGAGATCATAAACATTTATGCACCTAATCGGGGTGCCTCAAAATACATGAAGCAAACCCTGGAAAAACTAAGTGGAGAAATAAATGCCTCTACAATTATAGCAGGGAACTTTAACACACCATTATCATGATTGGACAGAACATCTAGACAGAAAATCACTAAAGGAACAAAGGCTCTCAACAATACATTAGAGGACTTGGACTTAACAGACATATACAGAACAATCCACCCAAATACAGCAGGATTTACTTTCTTCTCAAGTGCACATGAAACATACCCCAAGATAGACCACATGCTAGGCCACAGAACACCTCTCAATGAATTCAGAAAGATTGACATTATACAAAGTAATTTCCCTGACCACAACGGAATGAAATTGGAAATCACTAAAGGACAGAGAAACAGGTTAAGCACAAGGATATGGAAGTTAAACAACACACTCTTAGACAAACAGTGGGTCAAGGAGGAAATCTCAAAAGAAATCAGCAACTACCTTGAAACTAATGAAAATGACAACACAACATATCAAAACCTATGGGATGCAGCGAAAGCAGTCCTGAGAGGGAAGTTCATAGCCATAAATTCATATATTAAAGAAGAAGAAAGAGCTAAAATTGAAGACGTAACTGCACACTTGGAGGAATTGGAAAAACA
>JAQZBX010040121.1:0-22774 GCA_029593785.1 Cabassous unicinctus | reverse complement strand
TTGTTACTGTAAATTTTTTCCGGCGGTGGTTTATCTAAATTAACTATATTAGATGCAGTGGCATTAGATGATTCTGGTTCATCAGGGATAGGAATAGCAATGGAAGAACACCTAGATGGAGGGCGGGAATAGTCTTTAAGTATACCTTCTCCCTGTGTACAGAGATTAGCTGTTTCTGGAGATCTAACCTTCACTATCTTATTAATTAAATTCCAATAAGAAAAGGCTGTTACTGGAACCTTTTCAGGGCCGAAAGTTCCATAGTAGTCTTTTAAACAGTCTCCGACCCGTAGCCAAGTCTGATGACTAATAGTACCCTCAGCTGGAAACCAGGAGCAAATATCCATTATGTAATCAAAAAATTTTATAAGTTCCTTTTTCTTAACAGGTATACCCCTTAACTTAAGAGTGTCTTTAATTTGAGTAACATACACACTATGAGAGCTAATATTCTGTCCCATTTTTAAAGAACACAAACACAAAATACGATCTTACCTAGACCAAAGTTCCTGCGATGACACTGACACGTTTCTTCTTCTTAATTTCTTTGTTCACCGACACCTGTTACAGCTCTGCTACAGCTCTGCTCGATGCGGCGCGTCCTTCTGCTTAGTACTCAGCAGAAGGATGAAATGGGTGCTTGCGGCTGGGCTTCTTCAATTCTTCGTTTCTTCTCTTCGATTCTTTGTTTCTTCTTTCCTTTGCTTCACCAACACCGTTGAACTTCGTGATTGATTAATCACGGTAAACGTCGTGACCAATTGATCACGGTTTTAGGAATGGAGGGCCCTCCTGGTTACGGTGTGGTGGTTCCTTTCACTGGATGTCACTCGTGCCTCACGTCGGGCGCCACCTGTCCCGGCCCGCGGGACAAGTCAACGGGGACTCCGAGCTATCCAGCGAAGGATTGAGACAAAGACATGGACAAAACAAAAAACTGTGCTCTTTATTCTACTAACATGGCTTCTCTGCGGCTTCTTCCTTAAGCTCCCGCGAGGGTTACAATCAACTCTTTTATAAGCAGGGAAGGGGGAAGTGCACTAAGGCTTAGGTGTTGATACATGATTGGATAATTTGAATTGCTAGGTGTGGTGACTATTCCCGTGTGCGGGAACTTTGTGGCGCGAACTTAGGGAGAAGGAGAAGGAGAAGACAAAAAGGAGAAGGTAGAGACGGCCATGATAGTTATATTCATACAACATCGCCCCCAACACTGCTCCAACAGAATCCCTGGATGCCCATGATCCAGCCCCACACACACACTCTGGAGAGCAGCCTGTAGTAGATGAGGCAGGGTTGAGCAGTCATGGATTTGAATGAAGAGCCTGCTGCCAGGTTAATGTACAGCTGTGTTCTGACAGTGCCTCCTACCACTTCTGAGGCTTGTCACTGCTCCCCAATACTTTAACTAGTCTGGTTTCCCAGATGCCTTCCCAGGATGAAACATGAGCTGCATTTCCCCATAGATGAACCTGAACTCCACACTTCAGCCATTCCTCTGCCCACACCATCCCTCAGTATTGAGAATTTCATCCTGTCTTTGAGTCAGCCTTCTCCATGAAACTTAGCCAAATCCCCAAATCGACTGCTGAATTGGTGTTTTCTCTTTGGAAGTTCTGAAGTCTCAACTGCGAGGCTGTCCATCCAGTGTGTATGCCTTCCATGTCACTCTCAGAGCCTAAAACAACATCCTGGGGTCAATGACCCATCTTCCAGCAGCTTTCACATGTCAGATAATGTAGGAAATGTTCACAATTAAAGTGAAAACAGACTGCACTTTCTATGTATATTACTGAGCTATGCCCTCCCAGCCACAAGCAGGAAGAGAAACTGTCATGGGCAGGGTGTCTGTGGGCTAAGAAGGCTTATGGGGGTTCCAGAAGGGAGAGTTATTCCTCTGATTGTCTCCCTTATTCTATGGAAGTCAGTTAACATCTTTGTCATGTGCTCCCTAGGGCAAAGTCACCACCACATACATCCCTGTACAGTCTTAGCAGGACCACTATGTAGAGAGAACATATCACATGCACATTTCTTGTGCTTCCCTCTTCCAGGTGCTGGCTGCTTCCCAGGATCCCAGGGAGACTCTCACCCACACATTGGCAGGAAACAACCACACATTCATGGTGGAGTTTTTCCTGCAGGGTTTCACAGAAAACCCCCAGCTCCAGGATGCCTTCTTTTCTCTCTTTTTCCTCTTATATGTGATGGCTTTAGCAGGGAACTGCCTCATTCTCACGGCCATCTGCCTGAATCCTGCCCTCCATACCCCAATGTACTACTTTCTCACCAACCTGGCCATCTTAGACATTCTCTGCACATCTACTGTTCTCCCTAAGTTGCTGGAGAACCTGATGGGCATGGGCTTCACCATCTCCTATGGGGGTTGCATGACACAAATCTTTTTTCTGACCTGGTTTCTGGGGGCTGAGCTGCTGCTGCTCACACTCATGGCCTATGACCACTATGTGGCCATCTGCCAGCCCCTGCACTATCACACACTGATGAGCAGAACCCTATGTGCTCTGCTGGCAGGCAGCGTCTGAGTGTTTAGTGGAATAAGCACTTCTGTGCACACTGGCTTGATGACAAGTTTAACTTTCTGTGGCTCCAAACAGATACATCACTTCCTGTGTGAAACCCCCACTCTGTTGCTTCTTGCTTGTAGCCCAACGTACGTGAACAATGTTATGATTGTCATTGCAGATGTTTGCTTTGGGATGATCAACTTCCTGTTCACCATGGCTTCATCATTGCCAGCATCCTGCGCATCCGCTCATCTGAGGGCAAACGCCGGGCCTTCTCCACTTGCTCTTCCCACCTCTTGGTTGTCTGCATGTACTACTCCACAATTGTCTACTCTTACATCCTCCCAGGGTCTGGCTCCTCCATGGAAAATGGCAAAGTGGTAGCCGTCATGTACACAGCAGTCAGCCCCACCCTGAACCCATTCATCTACACACTGCGGAACAAGGATGTAAAAGTGGCCCTCAGGAGGGTGTTTCCCACATTTGGTAAATGAAAGGAAATGGCCTTGGTGAATGTTTCTTGATGTTAATGAATGAATTTAAAAAAAAAATGACTTTGTGAAACTACTGCAATTGGCAAAGGAAAGAATGAAATTCATGTGATTGATTTATAAACATTCCCCCCACCCCCAGTGGGACTGGCCAGTTTTTATGGGGAAACTTTAATTTTGAACCTACCAAAAAGCTGACTATTGATCCTCTCAGGGCTTCAAGAGAGCAGAAAGTCCGTGGGATAAAAAGAGAGAGCAGGTGGCCAATAAGAACAGCATGAAGCATACCTACTTACAAAAGATGCACCCTCCCTCCAATCTTTGCTGACATTTTCACCCACAAAACAGTATCAGGAATCAAGATTGTAGTCTCATTTGAGTACACGACTGGCAAATTTCTCTTTTAGAGTGGGGGAATCAGTTTCTGAAGTAGGTCCATTACGCACACTGCTTGGTGAGTTTTGACATAGTCTCTTGATATGTTGCTTAGGAGAATTTCACCTGGACCCTGATACTCTCACACACCTCTTCTTGGCTTAGGTTGGGGAAGAGGCAAGAGGCTCTGTTACTTACCACCTCTGTGACCTGTTGTATCATTTGCACTGTAAAGATGAAGAGAGATGGCATAATCAAGCTTTCTCTTTTAATGACCTGATGAAATGAGGTGTATTTAAGTTTATTTTTTCCTTTCACAAAGGAAATGGCCATTCTTTAGCCAAGGATCTTGGCCAACACAGGAAATATTTGTATTGTTTTTTAGTTTGTACAACATGCCTTCAACATAATATTATGGGTTCAATTCCTTTTCAATCTCTGCTTTCTCCTTCTCTTCCTCTTCCTCATGCTCCTTCTTCCTTTTCTTTTCTTCATTGTCATTATTA
Source organism: Cabassous unicinctus (assembly GCA_029593785.1). Taxonomy (NCBI): domain Eukaryota; kingdom Metazoa; phylum Chordata; class Mammalia; order Cingulata; family Chlamyphoridae; genus Cabassous; species Cabassous unicinctus. The sequence goes on along the minus strand of JAQZBX010040121.1, from coordinate 18,874 downwards.
GTCTTCTTCTTCTAGCATGTAAATGATTATGTTATTCAACACTTCAGGTTAAACTCTCTTCTCTTAATAATTGTATTTATGCACACATCTGCATTTATCATTAATATTTGCCATTGATACCCAAATTAATAACTAGAGATCTTTCTTCACAACCAAACCCCAGACTTATTGCTATAATTGCCTAGGTATCCTATCACTTCTAAGTTTTCTAAGTATCTCATCAGCAATCTAAATGCATGGTCTTCAATGTGCTCATCCCCATCTAATTTTAAGATTCCTTATTACTGAAAACTTCTTGCTCTTCTTCCTAACCTCTGTATTTAAACCATTCTCAAATCCTCTTTATTGACCACCTGATCTGCCAACATTGATTATTGATCTCCCATAATTATGTTTTTGCCCTGTATCCACAAAATTTTATAATGAAAAGTTTCATGCATGTAGAAAAGTTGAAAGAATTTTTCAGTGAATAATTATGTGTCCAATACATTAATTCTATCATTAACTTTTCCAAGAGTTGCTTTATTACTTATCCATTCATCAAATAAATTTGGTTCTTTTATGAATTTCAAAGCAAGTTTCAAACATCAGTTAATTTCCCCTTAAATACTTCATTGTAATATTCATTAATTTGTGTTAAACTGTTGTTTACAGTTTATTTTCCTTTGAAGCTAAATTTTCCATTGAAATACATAAATAAATGTGTGCATTTTCTGAATTTTGACAGGAGCATACAGCTTCATAACCCAAACTCTTTTAAAGATAGATGAATCCCTTCTGCCTTTCTCAAGTCAGTCATAACCCTACTGTTTCTTAAGGTAGCCCTGTTCTGATTTATTTCACCATTTATCAGTTTGCATGTTCTTAAACTTCATAACAATGAAGTACATGAAGCTTCTTTCAATTAGTATATTATTTCTGAGACATTCATGTTTTTTAGTGTGTCATTAGTTTCTTCATTTTTACTAATATTCCTTTGTATGGATAGATCATATTTTACTTATCCAGTTACCTGTTGATGGACATTTATATTTTTTCTAACATTTATGAATCAAGCTGCTATGAACATTTGCATATATATCCTTTGGCCATTGTGTTTTTGTTTCTTCCTTGGTACATGACTATGAGTATAATCCCTGGGTCTTAAGGAATGTGTGTGTTTGATTTTTAAAAAAATCAATTTCATTGATACATATTAATAATGCATACAATTAATCCAAAGTGTACAATCAATAGTACTTGGTATAATCACATAGTTGTGTGCTCATCACTTCAATCATTATTAAAGCATTTTCATTATTTCAGTAATAATAATAAAAACAAAAACCAGACAAGCAAACACACAAGAAAATTCCTCACCTCTCAGTCTCTCTGTTTCCCTGATGTACACAGCTGCTATTTCTGGCTATTTTTGCACAATTATTTATTTGTTTATTCAACAGTTTTATTGAGTTATATTCACATACCATATGATCTATCTAAAGTATATAATCAATGGTTTTATGACAATGTTGTATATTCATCATCTCAAAAATTTTAGAAAATTTCATTACTCAAAAAAGACAGTTTCCACACCCCTTAGCATTCCTTCTTCAGCCCTACATAACCACTAATCTAATTTCATTTTCATAACTTGATTGATATTTACATTTTATATAAATGGAATCATACAATATGTAGTACTCTGTCTCTGGCCTCCTTCAATTACCATAATGTTTTTTATTATATGATATTAACAGTTTGAAGTATTAACCTACATTTGTTCAGCTTCAAAGAAAAACGGTCTTACATATGCAATGTTACCCATATTCATATTTCACAAAATATATTAATATTTCACACAATATATTTAGTTCAAAATAGCACAATCATAACAGTGTTTGTCCTTTTGTGTCTGACTTGTTTGACTCAACATAATGTCCTCCAGTTTCATCCATGTTGTTATACGTTTCACGACATCATTTCTTTCTAACACTGCATATATTTCATTGTGTGAATACACCACAATTTGTTTATCCATTCATCAGTTGATGGATGCCTGTGTTGTTTCCAACTTCAGGCAATCGTGAATAACGCTGTTATGAACATCAGTGCACAGATGTCTCTTCGTGTCACTGCTCTCAATTCTTCTGGGTATATAGCTAGACACAGTCTTGACAGGTCCTGTCCAAGTCTATATTCCACTTCCTTAGGAACTGCCAAACAGTCCTCCGCAGTGGTTGTACCATTCTACATTCCCAATCACAGTGAATGTGCATTCCTATCTCTCCACATCCTCTCCAACATTTATAGTTTTCTGACTTTTTAATAATGGCTAGTCTAATAGGTATGAAATGATATCTATCATTGTAGTTTTGATTTGCATTTCCCTAATCACTAGTGATGTTGGACATTTTTTCATGTGTTGCTTTGCCATTTGTATTTCTTCTTTGGACAGTTGTCTTTCCGAGTCTTTTGCCCATTTTTTAATCACATAGCTTGCCTTTTGATTGTTGAGTTGTATGACCTTCTTATATATCATGGATATAATAATCCATATAAGATATGTGATTGTCAAATATTTTCTCCCATTGTTTTGGCTGTATTTTCACCCTTTTCACAAAGTCCTTTGAGGTGCACAAGTATTGAAATTTGAGGAAGTCTCATTTATCTGTTGTTTTTCTTTTGTTGTTTCTGCTTTGGGTGTAAGGTTTAAGAAACTACTGCCTACCATAAGATCTTGAAGATGTTTTCACACATTTCCTTCAAGGAATATTATGGTTGCTTTTTTATTTAGGTCCTTAATCCACTTTGAGTTAATTTTTACATAAGGTGAGAAATAGGGGTCTTCATTCTTTCTTTTGGATATGGCTATCTAGTTCTCCCAGCACCATTTGTTGAATAGACTGTTCTGGCCCAGCTGGGTGGGCTTAACAGCCTTGTTAGAAAGCACTTCAATGTATATGTGAGGGTTGATTTCTGAGTTCTCCATTTGGATCCATTGGTCAATCTGTCTGTCCTTATGCCAGGACCATGCTCTATAGCTAAGTAATGGCTTTAAAGTCAGGAAGTGAGAGTCCTCCAACTTCATTTCTCTTTTTAAAGATATTTTTTTCTTATGCAGGGCTCCTTACCCTACCAAATGAATTTGATTATTGGCTTGTTTTCTGCAAAAAAGGCTGCTGTGATTTTTATTAAGATTGCGTTAAATCTGTAACTCAGTTTGGGTAGAATAGACATCTTAACGATATTTAGTCTTACAATATGTGAGCACGGAATGTCCTTCCATATTTAGATCTTCTTCATGTTCTTTTAGCAATGTTTTGTAGATTTCTGAATACAGGTCCCTTTTGTCCTTGGTTAAGTTTATTTATAAATATTTAATTGTTTTTGTCGTTATTATAAATGGAATTTTTTCTGATTTCCTCCTCAGATTGCATATCAGTAGTGTATAGAAATACTATTGAGATTTGCACATTAATCTTGTATCCCACGAATTTGCTGCAATTGTCTATTAACTCTAGTAACTTGGTTGTGGATTTTTCAGGATTTTCTAGATATAGGACCGTGTCATTAGTGAATAATGAAAGTTTTATTCTTCTTTTACTATTTGGATGCCTTTTATTTTTTGTCTAGCCTAATTGCTGTAGCTAGAACTTCTAGCACAATATTGAATATCAAGGGTTACAGTGGGCATCCTTGTCTTGTTCCTGATCTCAGTGGGAAAGCTTTCATTGCCATTAAGTACAGTGCTAGCTATAGGGTTTTCATACATGCACTTAGACATATTGAGAAAACTTCCTTCTTTTCCTATCCTTTGGAGTGTTTTTATCAAGAAAGGGCTGTATTTTGCCAAATGCCTTTTCTGCATCTTTAGAGAGGATCATATGGTTTTTCTTCTTGAATTTATTAATGTGGTTTATTATACAATTGATTTTCTTATGTTGAACCATCCTTGCATACTAGGGATAAAACCCATTTGATTGTGGTGTATAATTCTTTTAATGTGCTTTTGGATTCTGTTTGCAAATATTTTGTTTGGGATTTTTGCATCTATCATTAGAGATGTTGCTCTGCAGTTTTCTTTTTTCATAGTATCTTTATCTGGTTTTGGTATTAAGGTGATTTTGGCTTCATAGAATGAGTTTGGTACCATTCTTTCCTGTTCAATTTCTTGGAAGAACCTGAGTGAGATCAGTATTAGGCCGTCTTTGAGTGATTGGTAGAATTCACCTGTGAAGCCATCTGGTCCTGAGCTTTTCATCTTTGGTAGGTTTTTTTTGACTGTTTCAATCTATTCACTTGTGATTTGTTTATTGACATCTTCTATTGCTTCCAGTGTTAGTGAAGGTGATGCGTGTGTTTCTAGGTATTTGTCTATCTCATCTTGTTTTTTGGCATACAGTTGTTCAAAGTATCCTCTTATGAACTCTCTTATTTCTGTGAGATCAGTGGTAATGTCCACCCTCACATTTCTGATTTTATTTATTTGTGTCTTCTCTCTTTTATTCTTTGTCAGTCTAGCTAAGGGTTTCTCGATTTTTTTTGATCTTCTCAAATAACAAACTTTAGGTTTTGTTGATTCTCTGTTGTATTTTTTTTTTATTTCATTTATTTCTGCTCTGATCTTTACTATTTCTTTTTTTTGGCTTGGTTTGGGACTAGTTTGCTGTTCTTTTACTAGTTCCTCCAGGTATGCAGTAAGATATTCAATTTTAGCTCTTTTTTCTTTTTTAATGTAAACATTGAGGGCTATAAATTACCCTGTCAGCACTATCTTTGCTGTGTCCCATTGGTTTTGATACTTTGTGTTCTCTTTTTCATTCATCTCAAGATATTTGTTGAATTCTCTTGCAATTTCTTCTTTGACCCACTGACTGTCTAAGAGTGTGTTGTTTAACTTCCATATCTGAATATTTAAGAGTGTGTTGTTTAATCACCATATATTTATGAATTTTTCTTTTTCCATTCATTATTGATTTCTAGCTTCATTCCATTATGATCAAAGAATATGTTTTGCATAATTTCAATATTTTAAATTTATTGAGACTTGTCTTGTGACCCAAAATATGTTCTATCTTGTAGAAGGATCTTTGAGCACTTTAAACTAATGTCTATCCTGCTGTTTTGGGGTGCAATGCTCTATAGGTGTCTCTTAGGTTTAGTTCATTTATCATATTATTCAAGCTTTCTGTTTATTTATCCTCTGTCCATATGTTCTATCCAATACTGAGAGTGGTGTATTAAAGTCTCCAATTGTTATTTTAGAGACATCTATTTCTTCCTTCAGCTTTGCCAGTTTTTGCCTCATGTATTTTGGAGCACTGAGGTTAGGTGCATAAATATTTAGTATAGTAATTTCTTCTTGCTGAATTGCCTCTTTTATTAATATATAATGACCTTCTTCATCCCTTATAACAGTTTTGCAATTAAAATCTATTTTGTCTGATATTAGTATTGCTACTCCAGCTCTTTTTTGGTTAGTATTTGCATATCTTTTTCCAACCCATCACTTTTAACCTGGTTGTGTCCTTATGTCTGAGATGAGTCTCCTTTAGACAACATATACATGGCTCATATATTTTATCCATTCTATAACTCCATATCTTTGATCGGGGAGTTCATGCCATTAACATTCAAAGTTATTATTGTAAAGGCATTAATTACTTCATCCATTTTGATCTTTGGGTTTCTGTTGTCATATCGAACTATTGTCTATATTTTTACCCTTTAATTTACCCTTTCTAATAATCTACATTTCTACAGTATTCTCCAAATCTATCATTCTTGTTTTACATTTCAGACTGTAGCACTCCCTGTAGTATCTCTTGTAATTCTTGTCTTTTGGTAGTATATTCTATCATATGTGTAGCATTTCTGCTCTCCTTGCATCCAGTGATGTGGTGGCAGGAGCCTGTATTCACTTTCTGGCACAGGTGCAGTTGAGAACCATCTGTGGGAAGCAGGTGGTTACCGGGGACATGGAGAGATGTGCTGAGCACCTGCCACATTCAGAGCTGTGAACATTGATAATTGTGCCTGCTATGCTGTTTGCCATGTCAATTGGTCAGGAAACTACAAACTCCATCACTCCCATGTCCACGAGGTGGGTATCAAGCATCTTGTGTAACTCCATGAACTACAAACTTCTAAAGAACACATAGGTGGTTGAGCCCTGTGGGGAAATAATGGTGACGTGGCCCAAGAGGTCCTTCTTGGGTAAATGCATGGTTTGGGGACTAAGATCATATTGAAAAAATATAGAGTTCAGCAAAAGTAAGGCTTCTTGTGAGAGGAGTAGAATGAACAAACAAATTGGATTGAACCCCCATCTCTCTGAGCCCAAGTGAGAGGCCGACCCTGTCTTGAAAACAAGAGGCAGAGGATTAAGGCTTTTTGAGCCTCACAAAAAGAGGAATAGGCCAGATTTGGTAAATGGCTCTGGGTTTCCTAAAATTGGCTAAGGAGCCATAGTTTTTCTGTTGCATTGATTTATAAAAAAAGCATTTATCAAAGCAAAATGCTCAGGCAGTGCTAGCATTTCCTAAAATTGGAAAGACCATGCAACTATAAGCCCCTCCCTGTGCCTCTTTGGGTTCCTGGTGGGCTTCTTGTGGAGAAAATGGAGAGAACACAGTGGGAGAGAGCTAGTGAGAAGTCAGGGCATTCAGTATGGCCCCTCATCCCCATGATCCCCAAGCTCCCAGTCTGAGCTACAGAACCCACAGGAGTGAATGGGCACTAAATCCCCATTCCTCTTTCCCTCATCCACATTCTCCTTTTTTACATTGAAAATAATTAAAACTACCTCATGAAACATCAGCAGGGTTCATGGACACTCATTTTTGTCCTTGTGACATGAGTAGAATTCCAGGAACCTTGGACTTACCTCTAGATTAAAATTTAGTGAAATAAATCCCTATAATTTAGTGATTAAAAGGTAGGGACAAGTCCACAACCTCTATAATAGTAATAATAAAGATATGTAGGGACAAAAGCACAGCATTAATTTTAGATCCCAATATAAATCAGATTTTTCACTTTATACTTAGAGAAGTTTAAAGTTTACAGAAAAATTGTAGAGAAGGTATCAAGTATTCCCTCATTATACCACCTGACATACACACATAGAGTTCCCCTTATTATTAGCATCTTGCTTTAATGTGATATATTTGTAGCAATTGAGGAACCAATATTGACATCTAATTAGTAACTAAAGTCCATAGCTTACATTAAGGTTCTGTCTTTGTGTTGTACACTTTTATGGGTTTTGACAAAAGCATTGTGTCATTTATCTACAATTACAGGACTAGGCAGAACCATTTCAGTGTCCCACCTCTTCATTACTCCTCTCCACAAACATTGGCAACCACTGATCTTTTCACTGTTTCTGTAGATTTGCCTTTTCCATTTTTTGCAATTAAAAGCAAGTGTGTAGTTTGTATGAAAAAAAATTACAGAACACTGATCACAGGAACAATTTACTAGATGCACTGAGTAATTTTTGTTCATATGCTATAATGTTGGTATTTTATATTGATCTTGTCTACTCCAGCTCTTTTTTGGTTACTATTTGCATGGAATGTCATATAGTTGAAGCCACACAGTATGAAGCCTTTACCAACCAGCTTTTTCACTTAACAATCTGTGTTCATGACTTGTTAGCTCATTTCTCTAATTTTCACTTAGTTTGTATCCTTTCTTAAAGAGTCCTGGGAAGCAGATGTGGCTCAAGCAATTGGGCTCCCACCTACCATATAGGAGGTCCAGAGTTCAATTCTCAGGGCCTCCTGGTGAAAAGCATGCTGGCCTGCAAGGTGAGCTGGCTCGAACAGAGAGGTGGCCCATGCAGAGTGCTGGCACAGAAAGATGATGCAACAAAAAGAGACACAGAAGAGAGACACTAAGAGATGCAGCAGACCAGGAATCTGAGGTGGTGCAGTGTATTGAGCAGCCTCTCTCCACTCCAGAAGGTCCCAGGAACAGTTTCCAGTGTCACCTGGGGAGAAGACAGGCAGAAACAGAAGAACACACAGAGAGCAGACAGCGAGTGCAAGACAACAAGGGGAGTTGTGGAGAAATAGATAAATAAATTGTAAAAAAAATAATGAAGAGTCCTGTATGAACATTGGACTCCTACCAAACAGACAGGTCCCCAAAATAGAGCAGAAGGCTCTGTAAGGGGAGGGAATGACATGATCTACCATAACTAGCTGGAAACAGAAACCCACCGTAGAAAGAGAGAAAGGTTAGGGGAAGTGGTCTTGCTTCCCTGTTACTTCTTTCCTCCTGGTCCCCATGCAACACCCCAGCCCACATCAAAGAATTTATGGGATCCCCTCAGCAAAGGGTGGCCCTGAGGTGGCTTCCTACCTCCCTTTCCTCACTTGGATTTCCTCCTGGCCAGTCTATGTCCTCTTCTTTTCCCTAGCCTCTGGCATATTCACCAGCATCTTCCATCACCTGCTTGGGCCTTATCTCTTATCTCTTGGACTTAGCCTGACAGCTTCTAGAGAAACAGCTTCTCAAGTATCTTCTCTCTTCTGGTGAGCACACCCACCCTAGACCCTGTGTACTCACTATGTGAGATTCAAGTGGATGCCATACTCTCCTTGAGGCCAGAGGCTGAGCATTGCCATATTTTTTGTGTGGAAGAATAGCAAGGTTTGGGAACCATTGGGTAGGGTAGAGTTAGGAATGCAGGGGATATTGGTTGTACTTTTGGGCTGGAATTTCTGGGGTTCAGGCTGTGCAGAACCTTTCCTCAGGATGGGCCACCTCCATCTAAGGAGTTCCTGTGGGGGCTGTGGGACCTGCAGGGACTTTGAGGCCAGTGGGAAGGGGTGGATCGAGTGACCTATTCATGTTTGGGATGGAGCTGGGGCTTCTGGCCCCTCATTCACAGCCTGTATTCCTAGTGCTGGGGATTGCTTTTGAAAGGGAAGTACAGCTGGCAAGAGGGTAGTAAGTGGGATGGGAGCATTTGCAGCCCCCTGCATCAGCCACCACAGCCCTGCATTCTTTGTAATCACAACTGTTTCTGTGGGTCAGGACATCACTATCTGAGGAAAATGGTGAAGATGCCATGAAAACAGCTATAACCACAATTGTGGGGGGGGGAGGGGCAGCTCCAGTCTATTCCTTAGGCCACAGTCTAAGAGTTCAGCAATGCCTGTGTAAGACATCACAGCCTGTTTATACAGGTCCTGCACTTAGGTGCTTGTTATAGGGTCCTACTGAACCCACAGACAGCCCTTATGCTTGGATTTTAGATTTCTCACAATAGCTCTTCAAGGAGCTCACCTCCACAATATAGGGTACCTATATAGAAGAATATCAAGGGAAAACATACCCTGACAGAGGTAGGGCACTTTGCCATTAAACAATAATATTTACAAATTGATTTTCAGCTATCCTCCTTGTATCAGACAAGATGTCTAGAGAAGTCTAGAATTCAGTATTTTCCTTACACCACATCAAAATCTAGAAGGGTATGGAGGTGAGTATTTCTCTTCTTCTCCATCAGGTATGTTCTGGTAAAATGGATTGTTTTGAGGGCAGTTTTCTTTTAAGGAGAACAGATTATCATGGGCATATAGCAAAATAGATATGTACACCCTACTATTGCTAGAAGAATGAGGAGAATTTCTTCTGTTCTTCACAGTGAAAACCTGGTGGGTATATTGGAAGTAAAACTCTGGAATTCATGTGATCTCCCCTTGAGCTGATCCCTATTAACTCTCAAGTTAGTGCAAACAATGACTCCTGCCATTCGTCAATTACAGTCAAGTATTCCTACTAGTACTGTCTGCAGTGAAAACCTTTGCTCCAGGCCTTTTTCTCTAGGTAAGATATGGTTTTCCTTAATCCATCATTGTCATATTTTGGGAGCAATGCTTAGGTCTGTGACATCAATCCTCTAAAGGATACAAGAAGCATTGCTGTTTTTCAGAGTGTTCGGATTTTCCCTGTATGGTAGGATGGGAGTGATGGCTTCCAACTCCTCACATGAGCGGCTGTTCACCAGAAACTACACAATGAATATTAAAGACCACTATATATATATTTCAGAGAAGCTCCTAAGCAATTCTACGCTGATGTCTGGTTAGTGTTCACATGCAGCCAATGAGGACTTTGCCCAGCAGAGGGAGGACAAGCATCAGTGCTTTTTATGCAGTATAAAGGCCTCCCCTGGTCCTCACCCACACCAGGCATGATCCAGTGTGGTGTGGTCTTGCTGCTCAAGAGTCTATATATGACTCAGGACACCCTGGTTGAAGAGAGCAACCTTAGATGTATGATGTATCCCCAGGAGAACAAGAGCACCCCCAGGAGTCCAGTTCCATGGTCTGGCACTTAGATGGTACCAATACTTTGCTGTGACCCACAGTCAGAAAGGACACCACCATTTCCTTGTGTTCTACCCCCTCAAGGGATGCTCCTGGCTCATCTTGTATATTTCCTACCCCAGCCCAAGAACCAACAACTCTTCAGAGAATCTTGATACCATTTTTTGAGAATTTTCTTTACAAACAAAGATCTGAGTGTAGATCTGTCCATTGATTTTAGGGTGTCCCAGCCTCCATTCTCTACAGTGGCCAAGACTAGTATACACACATTTATAAGTCCAGGCACAAGACATATCTATATAGTTATTATTGTATCTATGAATGCATAGTTTTGTTTTTCTTTAAAATGTGTCAATATTTCTACATGCTATGCAAATCTAACTCCACAGGACTTATTCTGCTCTTTTGTGGCCCATTTATGATTTATTTCTCTAACATGTGAGAAACCTGGGAATGATTGTTTACAATTTGTCCAAGCCTAATATTCAAAGAAAAGGAGCTGCTGAATTGCAACCCTGTACTCCAGTGGGAAGCATATTTACAACCTTGATTGCTGTGTTTATTTGGAGTTCTTTTTGCTGTTACCCACACGAATCCAGTCATAACACTGTTTTCCAAAGACATGTATGTTGGCTCCTTTTTTCCCATCTCCTTGTGAGTGAACACATGATTTACTTATAACAAGAGAGATTCACATGTCACATTCTGAAATCCCTCTCCCCAACCACAATAATCACTGTAGGACATTTGTGACATGGGCTAGAAAGCCCATATATGACCTGAAATGGCCCCAGTGATGTGAGCTCACAATTAGTCAGTTGTGGGACCCAAGGACCAATTAGCACCAAAATCTAATTAGGCAGAACCAGAGAAGGTGACCAGACCTCAGGAATGAATCTAATCACTAAGAACAAATGACATTCTTGGCACCTGCAAGTAGTTCTTGGCTAGATCAGGGCTAGTGCTTTAGAGAATCAATGTCCAGGCACTGACTATCCCTCCAAGTCATCAAGGACAGGAGAAGGATTCATGGACTTACTGGCAGGTCAGACCGTGAAGTTCTCACTGCAGTGACTCAATGACCTAACTGGTAAATCAAACCCTGTGCTCTCCTAAGGGAAGACAGTCCTCACGCATAGATGAGGGCCCATAGGGCCTAACTCTCAGCAGCTGGTCATTAATACAGGGCTTCTTGTGGCCTTAAACAGGAAAATTGCTTTCAATGAATCTTGATGTAGATAGAGTCTTGCATTAGATTGCTCAAATACACTTCTGACAGACTTCAGGAGGAATTTAGTAATCTACAAAGCTAGATCCCAGCCCCATACTGTGGAGGAGAGAACAGGGGGTTCTTTCCGGAACTGTGTCCCTGCAGTGACAGGAAATGAGGCTGCCACCTTCAGCCCACTCTGAGTGCTCCCCTCCTTCCATGCCTGATGCCTGAGGATGCCCTTGGGTCATGGTCCAGGTCCCTTGTGGCTTCTCCTGATATCTCCAAGTGCTGGAAACAGGTGCTGGAGTCCCAGTGGGTTAAAAACTCACATAGTGATGACACACAGCAGAGCTGTCTCTAAAACCTGGGCTGTGCTTAGCCTGGAGACCGTCATGGACCCTCTGTGCCCAGTTTACCTGGTGAAAGCACTAAGGTGAGGAACTGGGAAAGATGCTTGTTTCTTCTGAGTTGAGTCAGAGCTGGTAGCTCTCTGGGCACAAGATCTAAGGTACCTCTGCAGTGTTCCAGAATTTCAAAGAGGCCTTCAGGTTGTTCATCAATTTTTAAAATGATGCTGTATATTTTGTGTTGATAACTGACATTTTCCTCTCTGTATTGTTAAAATAAATCTTTTTAGAAAGTAGTATAGCCAAAATTAAACATGAAATGTTCTTTGAAGAATTAGCTCATAAAATCTTATTTGAAAGGTCGTTAATTATTATATGAGAATTTCTGTATATTGAGGCATGAGTTTTATTTATTTTCAATGTTAATATAAAAAGCAGATCAGGGGAAGGGGGAAGGGAAGGAGGATTTGGGATTTTGCTGTCCATGGCTCCTGTGTCCCATGGCTTCTGAAGCAGCTTGGAGCTTGGTCAGTCCTGAGTGAGAGCTAGTCAGTGTTGGAGCCAGTTAAGGTTGGTGAACTGGTGGGAGCAGGGATTCTGAGGTCCATCTGACTCTCACTTTCTTCAGAATCTCAGCTGATTATACTGGATTCCCCACCCCCCATAATGCCATGATCAGCACTGATTTTCTCAAAGGTAGGTGCTGCTTATACTTCAATATTTCTGACCCTAAGAAAAGAGGCCTTTCCCATACCATGGGGGAAAGAGTGCGAACAGCCCTTAGATTCTTTCCATGTCTCTCTGGATGATGCACTTTCTATATCTTCTTAGTGTTGGCTGTGGTAATTGCATTAAATCCTGACTGTTCAAATCTGCCATGACATGATGCCTCCAGGCACCCAGATACAAGTAAATTTGGGCTTTTCTTCTTGGCTGGATCTGGTAAAACAGTTTTCAAGACTGGGTGGTACACAAGTTCCACCTTGGATATTAAGGGAAGAGCTATGTCTGAATTTTATCACATATATGGTATCCAAATATTTCTCCCATTCTGTAAGTTGTCTTTTTACTTTCCTGATTATATCCTTTTATGCATAACATTTTCAAGTTTGAGTGGTCAAATTTATTTATTTTTCTTTTTTTGCCCATGCATTTGTTGTAAAATAGAATCCATTGCCTACTGCAGATATTCCTGAATATATTTACACATTTTCTTCTAAGTCCTTATATTTAGGTGATTGATCTATTTTAAATATTTTTTTTGTATATGATGTATATGATGAGAGAAAGGGGTCCAAATTCGATCTTTTACATCTGGTATTCCAATTGTCCCAGCACTATTTGTTGAAGAGAGAATTCCTTCCCCATTGAATGGTCTTCCACAATGAATAGATGTATAGTTTATAACTCTCAATTCTATTCCATTCAATTATATATCTTTCCTTGTGCCAGTTCCACACTATTTTGATTACTGTAGATGCATAATAGGTTTTTAAACTAGGAAATATGAGTCCTCCAACTTTGTTCTTTTTTAACTTTTTTTGCTATTTAAGATCCTTTGCTATTCCATATGTATGACCTGATTAGCTTTTCCATTTCTGGGAAGCAAGCTATTGGAATTTTGATAGGGATTGCATTAAATCTGTAAATTATTTTGGGTAGTATTGACATCTTAATGATCTTAGTCTTCCATTCAATGAGCATGGGGTATACTTCTATTTATCATTTACTTCAGTTTTCTATCATTCCATTCAGTGATGATTTGCAGTTTTCTGCTTGCAAGTCCTTAAGTCATTGGTTAAATTTATTCCTAAATATTTTATTCTTTTAGTTGCTATTGCAAACATAATTGTTGCCTTGATTTCCTTTTCAGATTGTCCCTTGTTGGTGTATAGAAACACCTTTCATTTCTGTTTCTTGATCTTGTATGCTGCCATTTACTTGAACTCATTTATTAGCTTCAGTATTTTTTTATTTTAGGTGCTTCTGAATTTTCTATATACAGGATCATGTCATTCTTGATTAGGGATAATTGAACTTCTTTCTTTCTAATTTTGATATATTTTATTTCTTTTTCTTGCCTAATTTCTCTGTCTAGAAATCCCAGGACAAAGTTGAATAGCAATGATGATACTAGATCTTTGTCTTGTTCCTGATCTGAGGCAGAGAGCTTTTCACCACTGTGTAAAATGTTAGCTGTCACTTTGTCATATATGGTCATTATCTTGTTGAAGTTCTCATCTATTCCTAGTTTTCTGAGTGTTTCTATCATGAAATATTGTAGGATTTTTGTCAACTGCATTTTCTTCGTCAATTGATATGATAATGTTTTTTTTCCCTTCATTGTATTAATGTGTTTTTTTACGTTAATTGGTTTTCTCATGTTGAACCATCCTTACATTCCTGATATAAATCTTGCTTGGTCATTGTGGATAATTATTTTCATATACTGTTGGATTTGATTTGTCAGTATTTTGTTGAGGATGTTAGCATTTATATTTATAAAGGATATCGGTCAGCATTTCCTTTAATTGTGTTATCTCTATCAAACATTGGCACAGCATGATACTGGACTTATAGAATGAATTAGGATGTCCTCCCACCTCTTCAATTTTTGGAAGAATTTGAGAATAATTGTTGTTAATTCTTCTTTGAATTTTTGATAAAGTTCACCAGTGAAAATACCTGTCCTTATTTATACTTTGTTGGGAGTTTTTTTTTTTTTTAATTACTAAGTGTATTATTTAATTACCACATATTTGTGAATATTCCAGTTCTCCCTCTGTCACAGTATTTTTAATTTCTGTCCATTGTGGTAAGAGAATATATTTTGTATATTTTCATTATTTCAAAATTTATTGATGATAGTTTTGTGACCTAACATATAGTCTATCCTAGAGAATGATGCGTGTGCTTTTGAGAAGAATTTGTATATACTGTTGTTGGTTGAAGAATTGAATAAATGTCTGCGAGGTCTAGTTGTTCTATAGTATTGTTCAAATCCTCTATTTCCTTGCGAGCCTACATTTAGATATTCTATACATTACTGAAAGTAATTAGTGAATTTGAACTTGGTTTTGCATATTTTGTCTTTCTTTATATTTGGGAAGTTTTTAGGCATCATTTCTTAGAATATCCCTTCTCTCCCTCTTTTTTTTCCCTTCTAGTACTCCCACAATGTGCTTATTAGTTCACTTGATAGTGTCCCAGAGATCTCCTGGATCACTTCATTGTTTTTTCTTTCTGTTCTTCAGATGTAATAATTGAGATTATTTCATCAAGTTCACTAATTTTTATTCTGCCCATTCCAATCTGCTGTTGAACCCCTCTAAGGAAAATTTTAAATTTCTGTTATTATAGCCTTCAACTCTGTTTACATTTTATGATTTCTAGATCTTTATTGACTTTCTCTTAGGTGTTAATCTATCATTTTCCAGATTTCTTTTAGCTATTATTCCAGGTTTCCTTTGATCTAGAGCATATTTAGTACCATACTTTAAAATTCTTTGTTTGGCATGTCCAAGGATTGTTATCTCTTATTAATGGTTGCTGATCCTTTATCTCTCTCTCTCTTTTTTTTTTTGCATGAGCCATAATTTACTGTTTCTTGTATGTTTTGTACAATCTTGAAAGTTTAACATATTACCTCTGAAATTTAGACACTATGGTGTCTGTTCCTTAAGTGGTATCCAGCTAGTGTTTTGACAGAGATTTTCTTGACTGTCATGAGCTGACAAACAAAATATGAGGAAAGAAACCACCTTTCCCAAGCTTTGCAGGCTGTACTAGGTAAGTGGTCTCCTTCAGAGCCTAGCCATCTTAAGAATAGATTTAGAGAACAAATCAAGGGAAAAGTACAGGGTCCTCTCTGGTCTAGGAGATTCTTCAAGCCAACTCTACACTTAAGGAAGGTTATTGGATGGTAAGCCTGCAGTAAGTGTCTTGTTTCAGTACTTCATGTTGCCATCAGAGGTTGGAACAGACACCCTGTATGTATACAAGGATTACTATGTTCCATCTGGACCAGAACCAGGGACCTACCTGAGAACATGGACTGTCTCTCTGCTGATCCATTGAGGGGATGAGGCTGGAAACAGTAATTGGGCCATGAGATGCTATCATTTTAGTTGTTTTTTTCTTACTTTGGCACCTGTTCTGTTATTGCACTATTTACCTGCTTTTCAGAACTCTGAGAAAGATGGTTCTACCAGTTCTTGTTTGTTCCTTAAAATTCTGTATAGGGACACTGAGCCCTGGATCATATCACTATGTCATCTTGACATCACTCCTCATTGCTTACACTTTAAGGCCCCATTATAGATGCTGGACCTAGTCCTCAAAGCAAGGCAGATCATGATGTTCTCTAAGCAGGTTCAATTCTAGGTCATATTTCCACTTTGTGCAGGATACCATTGTTGTATGGAAAGAAGTCATATGGGGTCAAGAGTGTACATCATTTTTTAATTGGGTCGTTTTTCTTTTTATTGTTGAGTTGTAACATCTCTTTATATATCCTGGATATTAAACCCTTATCAGATATGTGATTTCCAAATATTTTTTCCCATTGAGTTGGCTGCCGTTTCACCCTTCTGACAAAGTCCTGTGAGGTGCAAAAGTGTTTAATTTTGAGGAGGTCTCATTTATCTATTTTTTCTTTTGTTGCACGTGCTTCGGGTGTAAGATCCAAGAAACCACCACCTACGACAAGGTCTTGAAGAGACATTTCTCCAAAGAAGAAATACAAATGGCAAAAAAACACATGAAGAAATGCCCAACATCACTCATGATTAGGGAAATGCAAATCAAAACTACAATGAGATATTATTTTACACCTATCAGAATGGCCATTATTAAAAAGACAGAGAACTACAAGTGTTGGAGAGGATGTGGAGAGATAGGAACACTTCTTCACTGTTGGTGGGAATGCAAAATTGTACAACCACTATGGAGGACTGTTTGGAAGTTCCTAAAGAAGTTGAGTATAGACTTGCCACGTGACCCTGCAATACCACTACTGGGTATATACCCAGAAGAACTGAGAACAGTGACAAGAACAGACATCTGCACACCGATGTTCATAGCAACATTATTCACCATTGCCAAAAGTTGGAAGCAACCCAGGTGTCCATCAACAGAAGAATGGATAAACAAACTGTGGTCTATTCACATGATGGAATATTATGCAGCTGTAAGAAGAAATGAAGTCGTAAAGCATATGGCAACATGGATGAATCTAGAGGACATTATGCTGAGTGAAGCAAGCCAGACACAAAAGGACAAATACTGTATGAATGCGTTATTACTATGAACTAAATATATTGTGTAATATATTGTTTGATCCACACACACAAAAAAATTATATGTATCCATTACATTTAATGGAGAAATGTATATATTTATTCATCTGTGTTTACTTTTTAGTTTTTAATTGTTTATATTTTCGATTATTAAATGTACAAATAAAGTTAAGAGAAAAAAAAAGAGTGTACATCAGAAAGTGGTCATTGAATGATTCTATTTTTGTCTTCAAGGGAAGATAAGATGAAAGAAGTGAGATTAGGGAAAGGACTGGGGATGTTAAGGGAGTTGAGGAACTAATGTATTTGAGAATTGCAAGTATAGGAGGTAAATAGTGCCACAGATTGTTCACAGAAATGCTGCTTTTCCCAGCATCATATGGACCTGGATGAATTTTGATGTTGACCATTTCAATGGCTTCTGCTGAAATGTGATTAATCATGATACAAAGAACCCCACCGAGAATATAACTTCTGTAGAATATGGAAGAACTTTTCTGAGTGTCTTCCACCAGAATTTCCTCCTATAAATATCCAATACATTTTGTTGCCTTTACCAACTCAATACCACATAGCAGATGAGGTGGACATAGCTATTCAGGGTTAGAATCCCCCCCTGGGAGGGGTGCAGAGCAGATGATCCTTGACAAAGAATCAAGGTAATACAAGGTTGATTCCAAGGAAAACAGATCTTCAGTTCCAGTTCTGCAAGAAGCATGGTGAGGAGAAACTTTCAAATATATTTAGTGTAGATTAGGAGAGTATTTTGGGCTACACAGGAGAGGAGAAACATCCCTAGAGAGATAAAACTAAGAATTTTCTCTTTTTTTCCCCAATTCTTTGTGAAATGAATTGGAAATTAATGTCTATTTCATGGTGGTAATTGTGTGTGTGTTTTGAGTGGATAATCTTCACAATTGATCATTTTGTGGACATATATCATTCTAAATTAAAGAGCCTTTCAGGTAGTCTTCGAAAAGTTCAGTTGTCTGGAATAATGAGCTGCATCCTGATAGTGTCTTCATAGCTCCTAGATGGTCCAGGAAAGCCATACACATTAAAAATTGGTGCCCTAAGTACATATTTCCTTTCAGGATATTCTGTTGTTACAGAGTACTCTGTGATGACATGGAAAACCTTGGGGAAAAGTGTAGATAGATTGCCCACCATTAGGACTAGAAAGGGGGGTGGATATAGGAGATGAAAAGAGAATACTTCCTTGGTAGCCACACTGAGGATTAACACCCAGTGAGTCTTAGAAAGATGTGATCCAGGGAAGAGCATGAGGGACCCCATCTGGACTTTCCTATGGCAGTGTATGTATGAGAGTGTAAGTGTGTGTATGCGAGTGTGTACATATGTATATCTAGAAGTAAATGTGAGTGTGTGATTTCCAGTGCTACTATATGCAAATTTGTAGGTGAGAAAATGTATGTATGTCCATACTGCAGGTGATTGTGTGTATTTGTGTATGTGTGTGTATGTTTGTATTTTTGCTGTGTAACTGTGTGTATGTGTGTACCTCAGAGTGTGTATGCAATTGAGTACATTTGTTTGCCCTTTGTATGTATGTGAACATGTATATCCATGTGTGGGAATGTTTGTGTGGGAGTGAGGGTGCATGTGTGTATCATTGTTTTGGCATTTTGTGTGGATGTTGCCTGTTGGCACATTTCCTTCTCCAATATG
>JAQZBX010040120.1:0-22778 GCA_029593785.1 Cabassous unicinctus | reverse complement strand
GGGACGTCCAGTAAGACTTTGTGCAGATTTCTCTTCAGAAACCATGGAGGCGAGAAGACAGTGGTATGATACAATTAGGAAACTGAAAGAGAAAAACTGCCAGCCGAGAATTCTTTATCCGGCAAAACTGTCCTTCAAATATGAAGGTGAGTATAAAAATTGATTGTGGTGATGATTGCACAACTCTGTAAATACACTAAAAAACCATTGAATTGTACTTTTTTTAGGAGGTTCCAGGGATTGAACTCAGGACATTGTACATGGGAAGCAGATGCTCAACCACTTGAACCACATCCACTCCCCGAATTGTATATTTTAAATAGATGAATTGTATGGCATGTAAATTCTCTCTCAATAAAGCTGTGATAAAAAATATATCACCAGGGAAGCGGATGTGACTCAAGCGATTGGGCTTCTGCCTACCATACGGGAGGTCCTGAGTATGGTTCCCGGTGCCTCCTGGAGAAGAGGAGCAAGACAGCGAGCTGGTGCAACAGACAGGTGTGGCGAGCTGACGCAACAAGATGACGCAACAAGGAGACACAAAGAAGAAAGACAATGAGATACACAGCAAAGCAGGGAGCTGAGGTGGCTCAAGCGATTGAGCACCTCTTTCCCACCTGGGAGGTCCCAGGTTCGGTTCTTGGTGCCTCCTAAAGAGAAGACGAGCAGACAGCAAGCACAAACAACAAGGGGTGGGGGGAATAAATAAAGAAACAAGTCTTTAAAAAAAAACAAACCTGTCTTTAAAAAAAGAAAAAATACATCACACACACACAAAAAAATCACAAGATACATTCCCTGCCCTCAATGACCTGACAGTCCAGTTAAGAATCAACATGATCTCACTTCAATTGCCCTGTAAGAGAGAACTCTCATAGAATAGGTGATGACCACATAAAGAGAAATGTTAGCCATCATGTTAGGAAACATTTCTTGAGTGTCACTAGGTGCCAGACCCCGACTCCTATTATCAATGAGCTCCAGTCTAGTTTACAGTCCAGACTTTCCCAGGACACTCAATTACCAAATGAGTGTCCTGGGAAAGTCTATTCCCTGTTCTGAGCTTCATTTTCCCCATTTGCGATATGAGCAGTTTGAACTCAACATTTCCCCAAGAACAGGTGAGATGATTTTGGGCAAAAATATTGAGACAATAATTAATAGCACTGTGAGACAATCGACACTTTTCCCATCCTTATCCAATTCTTCTCTCTCTAGCAGAAAGTCTCAGTGTGGTGCTCTCTCCTTTCTGAAGGACGAGCAGACCTGAACCCCAAACATTGGATTGTTTCACTGTCTTTATTTTTGCTCTTACCTTCCAGTTGTGGCAAGTGATACAGGTCTTCTCACTTACATGTTGATTTATCACACTTAGATTTTTTTTTTTTTGATAAAATTTATATAACTAAAAGTAGTAAATTGATTTCAAGAAAAATGCTAACTAAATAAATAATACAAGTGGTAGAAGCATACGGCAAAAATTATACAGATAGAGCAGGAATGATTAAAGTTGGGCAATTGTGGACTTGTTCACTCTGCTCATTTTACAGGCAAGAAAGCTAAGGCCCAGTGTGGGTAAAATAATCCTGCATTACCTTGCTGACCCCGCCCTATTCAATAAGCCTCTGGTCCACACCCATGTGGCACAGATGTTGTAGAGGATACCCGTGCATTCAATGGGGGTAGGGATTGGGTGTCCAAGCCAGCGGGGCCTGGGGTTCAGATATGCATCACCTGAATCCCCAAGTGTTTTATTGCATATTCCTCCCATCTTGTCCCCATTGGAAAAGTTTCATTATTTCAACAAACATTTATTGAGTTACTACTACTTATAATCTCTGGGAGTATAGCAGAAAGCAACACAGAGAACAGCACTCTCAGAGTTTGTAACCTTGTGCTGCATGTGAAGGGCAGGGGTAGAGTAAAGAAAAATTAACAATAAACAAGCAAGATCATTACAGATTAAGCTCAGTGCTACAGAAGAAATAAATCATATCATATAAAGAATAATAAGTAGAGTGTAACCACAGAATTACGTGTTTTGTCAGTTAGGCTTGGTTGTATTTATTTGTTTATTTATTTACTTTGATTAAGTAACACATTCATGTGGTTCAAAATTCAAACAGTACAAAAGAATTAGGGTGAAAATCTCCTCCCTTCCTCTCTCCCGGAGGTGCCCAGTTTCCTTCCCTGGAGGCATCCTGCTCCCCTTGAATCCTTTCAGGGTTCTTCTAATCATATACACAGGAAGAGGTGTATATTCTTCCTTTTTTATTTAAATGGAAACGTAACAGGCAACACCCCCCCCCACCTTCCTTTTTTCATCTCACAGTATATCTTGGACATCATTTCCCTCATTCTTTCCGTGAGTGCTTTGAGAAGGTAGCCTTTTGGGGTTTTTTTTTGTTTTGTTTTGTTTTTCACTTTATTTTTAAAGAAGTTTTAGATTATAGAAAAGTTACATCAAAAATACAGGGGATTCCCATATACCCCACCCCCTCCCCGTCTCACATTAGTGTGGGGTAACCTCTTCCTAAAGATTGAGTTCTGGAGGTGGGAATGGGGGGGCAAGCCAAACAGTTACAAGTACAGACAGCTTGGTGTGTCATGGGACAGAGAGGAGCCAGGTGTCCGCGGAGTGGGGTGCACAGAGGCAGAGGAGTGAGCCCTAATGCCAGAGAGGGAGAGGGAGGCAGGCGCTGAGCGTGAGGGGTCCTGTCAGCCATACAAGGAGTGCGCGATTTCTCCTAATAGTAGCAGCCACCGAAGGTGTTTTCAGCAGAGGGACATGATCTGACTTACATTTTCCAAAGATCACTCTGGAGCTGTATGGAGGCGCAAGAGTGGGAAAGGACAACCAGATAGGAAGGTGCTGCAAAACTCCAGGTGGAAGCACATGTGGGCTTGGACTAGGAGAGTGTAGGAGAAAAGGATGGATTTAGGGGATAATTTGAAGCTATAACAGAGAAAACCTCAACCCAGATTAGGTAAGGGAGCAATGGAAAGGAGAGATTTGAGCACCTGGGAAGAGGGGGGTCTCAGGTTTTGTAAAGTCTGTAACCTACTTTAAAGTACTTGAGGGAAGCGGATGTGGCTCAGTGGATAGAGCCCCCGTTTACCATATGGGAGGCCCGGGTTCGCGTCCCGAGGCCTCCTTGTGAGGGCACGCCGGCCTGAGCGGTGCGGTGGGCTGATGCAGCAACCTCACGGCAGGAAGCGTGTGTGGCGCAATGGATAGAGCACCCGTTTACCATATGAGAGGCCCCGGGTTCGCTTCCCGGCGCCTCCTTGTGAGGGCAGGCCCGCTCGCGCGGCGCTGTGGGCTGATGCGGCAAGACCTCACAGCAAGGGGGAGATAAGCAGACACAGAGAAGACACGCAGCGAATGGACACAGCAGCACAAGCAGCAAGGGGGGGATAAATAAAATAAAAATAAAGTACTTGAATATAATCAGTGTACATCATAATATATATATGTACCAGTTAATTTAAACCAAAGGTCCTCAATGTTGTCTTTTTTTTTTTTTAAGATTTATTTGTTTTATTGATTTATCCCCCCCCACTTGCTGCTTCTGCTGCTGTTGCTGCGTGTCTTCTTATCTCCCCCTTGCTGTGAGGTCTTGCCGCATCAGCCCACGGGAGCTGGCCTGCCCTCACAAGGAGGCGCCGGGAAGCGAACCCGGAGCCTCTCATGTGGTAAACGGGTGCTCTATCCATTGCGCCACACCCGCTTCCTGCCGTGAGAGCACCACTCAGGCCAGCGTGCCCTCACAAGGAGGCCTCGGGACGCCAACCCGGGCCTCCCATATGGTAAACGGGGGCTCTATCCACTGAGCCACACCCGCTTCCCTGCTTAGTTCTTACTTACTTAGTTCTCAGTCCTGCCCCTGAGTTGGAAACCCCAGGAACAACCATTTAGGTACCAGATCTTAAAGTTCTTGGGCAGCATCTGACAAAGAAGCAAATTGCCTACTTAATTCAGAAAGGAGTAAAGGGAACATCCAACTATCAAACTAAAATCTCAGTAAATGTAAGAGTGAAGTGGAGCCAGGTAAGAGACAAAGGGAATGTTTTCAGTCATGGAATCTTATCAGAGAAAGCCAAACAATGCTAGACTTGCTTGCTGCAGCTTCTGGTAGGTGTGGTTCCCCTGAGCCCTGGGAGAAAAAAAAACAGCAGGCCTTATCTTGAAAAGAGGAAGGATTGGATGCTAGGAAGTCTGAAGCAAAGAATGGCAGTTCAGGCTTTGCTGGAGAGAATTGCGTTGTGTGCAAAAGATCTTTTTTTTCTCGCAGCATTCTGACCAGAAAACGCATGCTATGCACAAAAGATAAATAAGTCATTTCCAAGCACACAGAAGACTGCTGAATAGGTGCGTAGATGCCTAGGGACACAGGAGACCAAGACTCCAGAATAGGGTCCCCAACCAAGAAGGACGTATGACCTTGGGCAAGGCACCTCTCCTTTCAGGATTTCAGGATTTTCCCATCTAAAGGGGCTGGGCTGTCAGCAGTTGTAAATGTGAAAACCAGTCCCCAAGAAGGATACATGACCTTTGTAGTATTTTGTCAGAAGTGTTGGGCCTGAATCTAATCCTGTGTAGCAATCAGGCAGTTCCAAATTAAGGGATATTTTGTAGAACTGGCCTAGACTCTGGGAAAAAAATATATATTGTCTTGAAACGTTAGGGAACTGTTACAGGTACAGATTAAAAGACACACAAAAGACAGTCAAATGTGATCATTGCATCCTGAAATTTTTATTTTTAAAAGCAGCTATAAGGAACCTTATTGGAATAATTGGGGAAATTTGAATATGAGGGGTATATTAGAAATTAGTTTGACATGAATGATGGCTCTCCTGAGTGTGACGAGGGTCAGGTGGGAGAGGGCCCTTGTGCTCAGGAAATACACGCTGGGGCGCTAAATGGGAAGAGGCCTGGGGTCTACATGGAGCTATCAAGTGGTTTAGAAAAAGAAAACCAAGTCAAAAGCACAGGAGAGGCTGAAAGCACTACTGCTTTTCATCTTTTGGAATCTGCCCTCCGCTCCAAATCTAGGCCGGGACTAGGATGACCAACTAACCTGGTTCGCTTGGGACTTTCCTAGTTTTAGCACTTTTGAAAGGTGTGCAGCCCAGAAACTCCCTTCTCTCAGCACCAGACAAACCGGGACAGTTGATCACCTTATAGGAACCCCAACCCCCACCCCCCCAAAAAAAAACAAACCCACAATTCTCAGCTGGGCACAAAACTTCCCATGTAAATTGAGGGAAGCTATTTATTCTTAAAGCCATCATTCAGCCCCTGCCCACCGCCCCACCCGTTCTAGGGAGGTTTCTCCGGCACCAGTTCTTCCTTATCGGAAAATCCCTGGGAGCTAAGCGAAAGACAATGTGGTAACTGTCCAAGTGCAAATGTAGCTCTGAAACCAGATGACCCGCCCTGGTCTCCAGCCTCAGTGAAATCCTGGAAATGCTGGCAAAGCCCTATATTGAATTGTTACGTTCAAGTTCGGGAGAAGTTTTAGCTCGGCTCCAAACATTATTCTCACAAGAATATGTTAAAAGAAAAATTTTTCATGCAATTTAGGATCTCATGGCTTTATTGAGCGACTCATGAATCGGGCAGCATCCCATCCAGAAAGTAGAAGGGAGCAGCACTGAGGCGGGGAAAAGGGAGAGCTTTACAGGGCAAAGGCAGAAGCAAGTGTGGATGTTAAGTTCCCACTTCACGGAGGGGCTCTTACAGAGTGAGGTGCAGGTATGCCAGGGGTCACACCTGGCTCAGCTGTTCGACTTCAAGCAAATTACTTAATCTCTTTGTGCCTCCCTTTCTTCCTTTGCAAAGGGAGGCTAATAACCATAAAGATCACATAGGGCTGTTGGAACAGTTCAGTGGATTACTACGTTAAGTGTTTAGAATAGGGGTTGGCAAACTTTAGTAAATGTTTTAGGCTTTGTGGGCCATAGGGTCTGTGGTGCGACTATTCAACTCTGGAAAACAGCCATACCCAATATGTAAATAAATGGACATGGCTGTGTTCCAATAAAACTTTATTTACAAAAACAGGCAGAGGAGCCAAAGAGAGAAACCAGCTGAGATGTGCTTTTAACATGTAAGTAGTGAAAGAAACTATGGTCCATCCATATCCTGGAACGCTACTCAGCATTAAAAAGGAACGAACTGGGAAGTGGCTGTGGCTCAATTGACTGGGCTCCCGTTTACCATGTGGGTTCGATTCCCGGGGCCTCCTGGTGAGGGCAGGCCAGCCTGCGCTTCGTGGTGGGCTGACACAGCAAGATGACACAACAAAGGGAGACAAGCAGACACAGAAAAACGCACAGCAAATGGACACAGCAAGCACAAGCAGCAAGGGGGGCGATAAATAAATAAAAATAAATCTTAAAAAAAAAAAAGGAACAAACTACCAATACATGCAAAACTTTGGATGACTCTCCAGGGAATTATGCTAGCAAAAAAAAAAAAAAAGCCAATCCCAGAAAGCTATATAATATACAATTTCAATTATATAACATTTTTGAAATGACAAAATTTTAGAAATGGAGGACAAATTAGTGGTTGCCAAGGGATAGATATGGGAATTGGGAGCACGGAAGGTGGATACAGCCACAAAGGGGCAAAGAGAGTGTTTCCTGTTGTGTAGAAACTGCTCAGTATCTTGACTGGCAGTGGATACAGGAAGCACAGGTGATAAAATTGTATATAACAATGCACACACACAAGTAAGTACAAGTAAAATGGGAAATCTGAATAATATCAGTGATATCCTGGTTGTGATATGGTGCTTGAGTTTTGCATAATTACTGGGGGAAACTAGGCAAAGCGCACAGAGATCTCTCTGTATTATTTCTTACAACTGCATATGAATCTACAATTATCTCAATAAAAATTTTCATTAAAACAAAACAAAAACAATACAAGCCTGTCCCAAGATCATGGCATGAGACAGCTTCAAGGCTTCCTCTCCCCACAGAAGCTTTGAACAACCAGCAAGAACCAGCAAAAACAGCTTTCTCAAAATTTCAAAAACAATTAAAGGACTGAAGCAACGGGGTGAGAGTCAAATCAAGAAAAAGACCACTTAAAAGTAGTAGGATCTCCTTGCACCCTGGCTGGCCTCTCCCTGACCCCTCCCCAGCTCAGTGTGGAGCTGTCCCACACTCCCAGTGCGGATCCCTGGTCCCGACTCTGGAGGGAGCAGGGAAACCCTTGTGCCCATACTGGAGCAAATATGTCTGGCCCCACCTGTCTGGTGGCGACCTACATACATGCTGCATGTAGAAGGCAGCTCGCAGAGCTCTCCTAGAGAATGTTATGGGAAAACAATCAAGTCATGCTGCCTGGGACAAGGGATTATTGATTGTAGGACATAGAGTGCAGTGTCCAGGACCATGAAGAAACTGTGTCCTAGGGAAGAGGGGACATTTGTAACTGTGTAAATGGTGGAATTCCTAGGGCCAAGTGCATGCCCAAGATAAGATTAAGAAAGAATCAGGGAGGCCCCCACACTTTGGCCTAGAGTCATTCTCTTACACGGATAAGCCCTGAAGAAGACCACTAGCACAGGTTCATCTGCAAAGACAAGGAAAAGTGTTTTCTTTTTATCATACTTTTTTTGTTGTTGTTGTTATTAGCTCTTTTTTTTTTAACAATTTATTGAAGTATATCATTCCTACATGAACATACATAAACTAGAAGTGTTCAGTAAACATTGTGACCTTACAAAACAAACACGCATAACATCATACAGGGCTCCCACACATCACCTCCCCACAAACACCATGCATTGCTGTGAAACATTTGTTAACAAATCATGAAAGAGCACCGTCAAAGTATCACTACTAACTATAGTCTGAATCTTCCTCCCCTATATATTTTTTAAAAGATTTATTTATTTACTTTTATCCATTTTTATCCCTGTATTAGTCAGGGTTCTCTCGGGAAACAGAATCAACAGGAAATATCTGTCAATTATATGAGATTTTATAAGAGTTGCTCACGTGACTGTGGGGATGCATGAGTCCAGGTTCCACAGGCAGGCTGCAAACCAGGGGCTCCGATGAAAGTCTGATGAAAGGTCCTTGATGAGTTTCTGGGAAGTTGGCTGTCCAATGATGAGCTGGGAAATTCTCTCTGAATGTTGAAATCACTTCCCCTTTTAAGGTTTTCAACTGATTGGATAAAAGCGTTATCCATTGCTGATGCAATCTCCCTGATTGATGCAGATGTAATCAGCCATCCACACAGTAAACTCACTGGTGTTCGAAGTCCATAAATGCTCTTGTATTACAATTAGCCCAGTGCTTGCTGGACCTAACACCTGGACACAGTTACCTGGCCAAATTGACACATTAGCCTAACCATTACAGTCCACCCCTTGTCAACTCGGCAACCATACACATTACCCTAAACCATACTTAGTCTCTAAGTAAAAACAATAACAGACAAGCATACATATATATTTCTGCCTAACAATGTTCAACTCCCCTGCGTACAACCAGAAATGCATTAATTCCCCACAGAATAGGGTGCAAGTCCTTGGGTAATATTCACTCTTAAACTTGACATCCTTAAATATTATGACATGGAATTAATACAACTTTTCATATGATAGGAGAAAAGGTTGGGGAAGAAAACAAGAAATGTGTTTTATGTATGTATACAGTCATACTCATAATGAAACAAGGAAGAAGGGTCCATGACTATTACAGTCTTTGTTTCTGTAATTGGTCACGTGGTCAAAGTTCATATTTATCTCTTCCTTCTTCCACTACCCATTCCATGTTTAAGACCCTGTTCCTCAAGACCCCACTCCTGGTACCAAGCTGTATTAGTCAGGGTTCTCTCGGGAAACAGAATCAACAGGAGATATCTGTCAATTATATGAGATTTTATAAGAGTCTCTCACGTGACCATGGGGATGCACAAGTCCAGGTTCCGCAGGCAAGCTGCAAACCAGGGGCTCCGATGAAAGTCTGATGAAAGGTCCTTGATGAGTTTCTGGGAAGTTGGCTGTCCAACGATGAGCTGGGAAATTCTCTCTGAATGTTGAAATCACTTCCCCTTTTAAGACATTCAACTGATTGGATAAAAGTGTCACCCATTGCTGATGCAATCTCCCTGATTGATGCAGATGTAATCAGCCATCCACGCAGTAAACTCACTGGTGATCAAAGTCCATAAATGCTCTTGTATTAAAATTAGCCCAGTGCTTGCTGGAACAAACACCTGGACACAATTACCTGGCCGAGTTGACACATTAGCCTAACCATCACAACCTCCCCACCCCCTGCTTTTGCTGTTTCTGTGTCCATTTGCTGGGCAACTCTCTGTGTCTGTTTCCTGCCCTCTCTTCTCATCCTCCTCCTATCTTCCCTGGGATTCGATCCTCAGAACCTCTGATGTGGGCAAGAGGCATCCTACTACCACCTGCGCCACCTCAGTTCCTGGTTTTACGGTGCGTCTCGTCTTGGCTCTCCCTTGTGTCACTCTCCTGTTATGTCATCATCTTGCTGCATGGCTTGCGGGGCCTGGCGGCTCACCTGCAGATGGGACCTGGCGGCGCACCCACTCACGGGGCCTGTCGGCACACACACACATGGGGCCTTGTGGCCCATGCGCCTTCTAAATTTTTCTTTTTTTAATTTTTACCGGGAGGTCCCAGGGGTCGAACCCAGGTCCCTCCATATGGGAGACGGATGCCCAACCTCCCAAGCAGCATCCGTCCCCCTGTTATTTCTCTTAAGGTTGACCAAAGATATCCAAAGTTACAGTCTTTTCCCATACAGAAACGTCATATAATAAATCAGGCTCAGTTTATCACCAGCATTCTAAAAACCAGACCTAGAGAGAAAAACTAGGTCTGGGGACACATGCATGTTTCTAATATAGCAAATGTTTAGTCTACCCTGATTATCACAAAATCAGGACAGTGAGAATATTCGCAAGTTGTTAGCTCTTGACATTCAAATAAAGCTCTATCATAACACTAGCTGGATACAATCTCAAGGAACAGATGCCTCAGAGTCTAAATTGCAGTGATAACACATTAAAATATCAAAATGTCCAGGTTTCAACAAAAGGTTACAAAACATACAAAGAAACAGGAAGTGATTGTCCAGGTAAGGGGGGAAAAATGCAAGCATTAGAAACCATCAATGCGGAAGACCAGACCTGGTACATAACAGACAAAGGCTTTTTTAAAAATGGTCTTGGGAGCTGGTGTAGCTCAGTGGTTGAGCACTGGCTTCCCACATACAAGGTCCCAGGTTCAATCCCAAGCCCAGGTACCTCCCCTTCCCCCCCAAAAAAATGGTCTTAAATATGCTCAAAGAGCTAAAGGATATCAGGAAAATGACAGATAAACACAAAAAGAGTATCAATAGAGAGGTGGAAATTATGAAAAGGACCCAAACAGAGCTGAAGAACAGAGTAACAGATATTAAAAATTCCCTTGAGGGATTCAACAGCCTATTGGAGCTGGCAGAAGAAAACATCAGTGAATTTGAAGATAAGACAACTGAAATTATCCAGTCTGAAGAGTAGAAAGAAGAAAGAATGAAAAGTCAAAAGAGACTGAAGAACCTGTGGGGCAGCATTAAGCATTCCAATATACACATTGTGGGAATCCCAAAAGGAGAAGAAAGAGGGAAAAGGTGTAGAGAAAATACTCAGAGAAATAATGGCTGAAAACTTCCCAAACTTATTGAAAGACCTGAATATTCACATCCAAGATGCACACCGCACACCAAACAGGATATACCCAAATAGACCGACACTGTGGCATATTATAATTGAACTGTCCAATGCCAAAAATAAAGAGAAAAATCTGAGAGCTGAAACAGAGAAGCAACCTGTCATGCACAAGGGAGCCTAAACAAGAATAAGTGCCAGTTTCTTCTCAGAAACCATGGAGGCAAGGTGGTAAGAGGATGACATATTTAAAGTGCTGAAAGGAAAAAAAAATGTCAACCAAGAGTTTGTAAATGGCCAAACTGTCTTTCAAAAATGAGGGAGAGAGAAGCAGATGTGGCTAAAACAATTGAACTCCCACCTACCACATGGGAGGTCCATGGTTTGGTTCCTGGTGTCTCCTAAAGAAGACAGCAAGCTGGCGCAATGAGCAGGCATGGCAAGCTGACACAACAAGATGATGCAACAAGAGACGCAAGAAGAAAAACATAATGAGAGACACAACAAAAGCAGGGAACAGAGGTTCCTGGTGCCTCCTAAAGAGGCCGGGTGGGACGGGAAGCTGACCCAACAGGTAGGCTCAGCAAGCTGACACAAGATGACACAACAAGAGATACAAGGGGAAAGCATAATGAGAGACACAACAAAGCAGGGAACGGAGGTGGCTCAAGGAATTAGGCACCTCCCTCCCACATGGTAGGTCCCGGGTTCAGTTCCTGGTGCCTCCAAAAGAAACAAGGAAGATGAACAGACACAGCAAGTGCAAACAACAAGGTGGTGGGGAAAAATAAATAAATAAATAAAATAAATCTTAAAAAACAAACTTGATATGTGTACAATATGGAAAAGTTGAAAAACAAAAACTACTTATAGGAAAAAAAACAAAAAATGAGGGAGAGGGGAGCAGATGTGGCTTGAGCAGTTGAGCACCTGCCTCCCACACAGGAGGTCCTGGGTTCAGTTCCTGGTGCCTCCTAAAACAAAAACAAAAAAACAAACAGCAAGCAAACAAATGAGAAAACCAACTCAGGGGAGCTGATGTGGCTCATTGGTTGAGCACCAACCTCCCATATATGAGGTCCTGGGTTCAATCCCCAGCCCCAGTACCTAAAAAATAAAAAAAAAGAGGGAGAAATTAAGACATTCCCAGATAAACAAAGGCTGGGGAATTTTATCACCACTAGACTGGTCCTACAAAAGACACTAAAGAGGGTTCTACAGTTCCTAAGGAAAGGATGTGAAAGAATAGATATAAGCCACATAAAGAAATAAGGATCTCCAGTAAGGGTAACAACATAGGTAAATATAAATGCCAGTGCTATTGTATTTTGGGTTTGTAACTTCACTTTTTATTTCCTACAGGATCTAAAAGGCAAATGCATAAAATGTAATGAAAAATCAGTGGTTTGGGACTCAATGCGTAAACATGTAATTTGTGAAAAGAACTACGTAAAGGTGGGGAGATGGAGGGGTATGGGAACATAGTTTGTGAATACCATTGAAGTTAAGTTGGTGTCTATGCAAAAGAGATTTTTATAGATTTAGGAAGTTAAATTTAAGCCCCGTGGTAACTACAAAGAAAATATCAGAGAATATGCAAGATCATAGAGACAGGAGACAGAGCAGGGGGAAGGGGAAGGTAATGCATAATGGGCGTTGGGTTTCTGTTTGGGGTGATGTGAAAGTTTTAGTAGTGGGACGTGGTGAAGGTGCCCCAGCAATATAAATACAGGTAATCTCACTGAATATTATGTTTGAGAATGAATGCGATGGGAACGTTTATGTTGTATATATATTTCCACAATTAAGAAAAAAAAAGAATGAGCAACTAAAGAGACAATGACGGTTAAATGCAATATGTGATCCTGGACAGGATCTAATAGTGGAGGAGAAAAGGTTCCAAAGGATAATTTCGGGACATATGGAAAAAACTGGAATATAGATTGTAAGCTTTATATCAATGTTAAATTTCTTTTTTGTTTTTTTGTTTTTGTTTTTGTTTCAAAACATGGTTGTACTTTCTTTTATTAGAGAAGTTCTAAGTATACAGAAAACTCATGAGGAAAGTACAGAGTTCCTATACAACCCCCACACACCAAGTTATCCTTCTGATTAACATTTTGCATTAGGGTAGTACCTCTGTTAATATTGAAACAATATTATTTTAATTATACTATTAACTATAATCTAAAGTTGACATGAGGGTTCACTGGTTGGATATACAATCTTTTTTTTTTTTATTCTGATAACAATATACATAAATTTTTCCCCTTTAACCACATTCAAATACACAATTCAGTGGTGTTAATTACATTCACAGTATTGTACTACCATCACCACCATTCATTACCAAAAATTTCCATCACCCAAAACAGAAACCCTGTACTACCTAAGCATCTCAACTGCCCATTCCTTACCCTCACCACAGTCCATGGTAATCTGTATTCTAGTTTCTGACTCTATGAATTTGCATATTCTAATCATTTCCTATCAGTGAGATCATACAATATTTGTCCTTTTGTGTCTTGCTTACTTCACTCAACGTGATGTTTTCAAGGCTCATCCACGTCTTCGCATATATCGGAACTCCATTCCTTCCTATGGCTGCATAATATTCCAATGTGTGTATCTGCCACGTTTTGTCCGTACGTCTGTTGATGAACACTTGGGTTGCTTCCATCCTTTTGGCAAGTGTTAGTAATGCTGTCACAAGCATCAGTGTGCAAATATCTGTTTGAATCCCTGCTCTCAATTATTTCGTGTATATATATAGAAGTGGGATTGCTGGGTCATATGGTAATTCTTTTTTTATTATTCATTTAAAAATTTTATTGAAGTATATGATTCTTACATGAACATACATAAACAATAAATGTATAGTAAAAGTTGTGAACTTATAAAACAAACAGGCGTATCATCATACAAGGCTCCCATACATCACCCCACCACCAAAAATGTTAAATTTCTTGAACTTGGTAATTGCACTTAAAATGGCTACATAAATGAATATCCTTGTTCTTAGGAAATGTATGTGGCAGTATTAAATGTTCAAGGGACATGATATATACAACTCAAGTATCCAGAAAATGTACAGATAGACAACTAGGCAGACAGACAGATAGATGGATAGATAGATTGGTGGACTGGTAGACTGATGGATAGATAGATAGGATGATACAGAAAATTTGACAAAATGTTAAAATCAGTAGATCTGGGTATCTGAGGGGATAGGGGTATGCTGGAATGCTCTGTATCGGTTTGTATTATTTTTGCAACTGTCCTATAAGGTTGAAAGCATTTCAAAATAAAAAGTTAAAACAAAAGCTGGACTTGGCCCATGGGAAGTCTGCTGACCCCTGGTTTATTGCTTGTCAAACGGTAAGTACCATATCTGTAGGGTGACCAATTCATTCCTGTGCCAACTGGATGTGTTGGACACACCTCTGCAACATGAAGGTGAATTCAGAGCTCTGCCAGCATCTTTCATCCTAACTCCAGTTGTACTAGCAAAACCCTAACGTTTCCCTATGCAGCCAGAGCCAGCAGGTAGAAACGGCAAACAGAAACTGTTCTCTTTTAATACAAGGTCTGACTGTGGCCTTAAATAATCCATTTGTTTGAGGTTTCACTTCCCCATGTGTTACAATAGGTCTTATTTATTGAGCACCTGCTATATACAAGGCCCCCTGCAGAACTATTTACATATTTATCTCGTTTAATCCTGAAGCAACTCAATGAGATAAGTATTATTTTTATCCCTATTTTGCAGCTGGGGAAAAGGAACCTCAGGTTAAGCAAATTGCCCAAGGACATGCCGCTAGGAAATATCATAACCGCATTAGAATTCAGTTCTGTAGGAGCTCCTAACCATCATTATTGAGCAGGGCTATCAGTCCTAGCTGCACATTGAAATCATCTGGGGAACTTTTAAAATCTTCCAGTGGCCAGGCCCAGAGTCTGATTTAATTGGCTGGGGCAAGGCCCAGGCATTAGCTTTTTTTTTTTTTTTTTTTTTTTTTTTTTTAAGTTCTCCAGTTGATTGTTTCAAGCCAAAGTCGAGAACCATTGCTATTCATGTTCTGATCCAGTTTTCCATACTTCATGCAGTGAACCATAAAAAGGTCTTGAAAGCAATTTAATCTGTCCAGTCCAGAGTTTTAAAGGACAGGATAGGATAGAAAATATAATACTACGCCATACCTAGTAAAGTATTGCTTATGGAAGCTCACATTTCAGTAATGTGTATGTGCATGTGTGTACTTTCATGATGTAAAATGTATTTCTTGCTGAGTCAAGGTAAAAAATGTTTGAATGTTATGAGTCAAGGTAAAAAGTGTTTGAAAGCTACTCTTTTATATACTTGATCAAATATGGAATACAAGATATGTTCTGTTTGGCCCATTCAATATTTTTTTAAACATCAAGAATCAGTGTCCAATATTTGAATATTGGTACATTTTACATAAGTATTTGAATTTTTGTCGATTACTGTCTTCTTTTGAAATATGTATGTGAAGATGTGGAAACACAAAGTCTGCTTTACTGCATGGCCAGTGTTAGGACCGGGAGAGAGACCTGGGCTTTCCAGTTTACCACAGTCCACTCCACTCCCTGACGTCTCCCATACACCCAGGCTGAATGAAGGTTATTACATTACACAAGCCAGCTCTATTCATTGCATCCCAGCCTCTTGCTGTGCATTTGAGTTCATCACTCCTGCCCCAAAATTGAATTCCATCTGTACTGACACTATGTTTGTTTTGGTTTTCACTATATTCTCAGCATGTAGCATAGTACCATAGGAAGTACTCATTAAAGAAAAGAAGGAAAAAAAGAAAGAAGAGAAAGAGAGAGGGGGGAGGAAGGAAGGGAGGGAGGGAGGGAGGGGAGGGAGGAGATAAGGAAAGAGAGAAACCCTACAAAAGATTTTCTTTGGTCAGAACAATCCAAAAACGTTAGTCTGGGTCTCCTCATCTTCATCTCCACATGCAGAAGATAGAGCAAGGCCATTTTCTGGAAAAAATTACCCTATATTTAGCCTTTTTAGCAGCTATATCACTGTTAACCTGATTAAACAGTCATTGTGGAATAAAAATGTTTTTAATTAACCAAAGCATGCATTTTTTTTCTTGATTAGTTTTCTCTTTTCACTGAATTAATGCAGAAGAGGCATGTTTTTGGAGGGGCCACCAGTGCAAATAGGGGTGGCAAAAACATGCTTGAACTTCTGCTCCAAAGTTCTTCCGTGCCCTGTCAAGCCCCTTTGAAACGAACATGTGATGCCCCAAGGTTAAACAGAAAAAATAACTTTAAGGTGACATGAGCCACAGTCCCTTGGGATTAGGTATTTATAAGTGTATGAGGGGAAAGAAGAGGAAGCGTGGACACAGGCACACACGCAGAACCATTCCCCAGCTGGGCACGGCTGAACTCATCCTGGTCAGCAAAGCCAAGTTTCAGTCAATAGACAAGCTGGGGTCTTTCAAGGCCTTGGGGTCTGGGTGCCACTTTGGGGTCGTGCCTGGGCTGATAGGCAGAGAGCCAAGGTCTACAAGTCTGTTTCGCAAGACTTCACAAGCCAGACGCTCTCTGGCCCTCTGGCCCCTCGGTTCTTGCAACAGGCAATCAGGATGCACAGAGCCTCCTGTCCCAAAAATGCGGTCTTCCTTTTGAAAAAAGAGTCTCCTGCCCCTGCTGCCCCAGGTTTAAAGGGGCCATGAATAAAGATTGTCTAGAATTTAAAACTTCACCTTGAGGCAGCAGTAGCTGTCTGTCATTTGAAAGATTTCTCTAGCACCAATTTCCATGCAAGGGAATTTTTCTCCAGCTTGATTCAGCCAAATAATGTCCAAAAGAGAGCCTGGCTGCTGCCTCTCCCAAAGTTCCCCAAACTTCAGTCACCCACACAACAACTTGGTGATTTTTGCCACTGCCCCAAACCACCTTATTATTATTTACTTAACATTTTTTCTTTATATTGACTCATCTTTTTATTTAAATTTCTTTTAAAAGGAAAGTATATCTGACCTATTTTTCGTCTAATTCAATTGTGGTTTCCTTTAGAGGGCTAAGATAATCTCCAGGAAGCACCCTGAGCCGCTGCTCTAAGCATGTCCGTGGAAATGTAGACTCTCAGACCTGCTGCATCAAAATTGCACTCTAAACAGATCCCCTAGGTGATACATACGCACATCAGTTTGAGAAGCACTGGTCTCAAGGACCAAATGTGGAGAACAAGTCACTAGGAATCAATGCTGGAACCAAAGAAAGCCCAAGGACGTTTAGAAGTCTGCTGCCTTGGTGGAAAGCTTGCCGGGACTGGGACATGCCCTCAGAGCCATTGAGGCTCTCTGAGAGTTCAATTTGGTAGCATACAGGCTTTGTTTTGGAATGTTCCTTCCCACATTTTTAATCTGTTTAGATGGAGATGAGACAGGACTTAAGCGTGGCCAATCAAACCTTTCCATCCTTCCTGAGCATAGCGATGGGTTCAAGGATGGGTTCTGATCAAAGCCTGTCATTGAGCTTCAATTCTTAAACTTTTGTCGGAACAGCTATAGCATTGCCAGTCCGGTAGGCAGTAACCTAGAGCTTCTGGGGCCACTACTTGGTGACCTTCTGCCTCTAAGAATGAAGCCAGCACTAAGGAAAGCAGAGCCAAGGGATGAAAAGAGAGTGTGTGACCAAGTACAGACGTAATTGCCTGGATCCGGCCATGCGGGAAGTTGAAATCCCCTGAACTATTTTGCTGTGCAAGCCAATAAATCTCCCCTAAGATCTTCCTTTTTGGTGTTCTATTACTCTGAACTGTCTGATATGACATACTGTACATATAAATACCTATACTAACTAGCAGATATAGAACAGACACTGTTTGCCTTCTCAAAAATCACTCTCCCCTTTTTATCAGATTTCTGGTTAAGTCCAGGTAGCTACCTTCCTCCTGGTGGCCATGTGCTTCCAGGGAGATAGTTCTCAGCCCCAGTGCAGGTAGGAGCCAGTCAAGGTGATCCAGACCACTGGCCAATGATCGGTTTGAGCATTGTCAGGGGATGTCCTCTGGCAATAAGACAAGAAGAAATAGCTGCTGAGTGCTTCTGGGAAAGGTTTTTCTCATTAAGAGACATGTTATGGAAGCAGATGTGGCTCAAGCAATTGGGCGCCTGCCTCCCACATGGGAGAATCCAGGTTCAGTTCCCACTGCCTCCTAAGGTAGACAAGCAGACAATGAGCAGACAGATAAGGGAGCCATCTCGGGGGTGGGGGTGAGGATAAAAGAATTATTTTTAAAAAAAGAGAGACACGTTTATAATGCCTGGAATTGTGGGTGTTAGTTTGCCACCATGGGTGAGCAAAGCTAATACACTGAAAGGCACAGAAGAAATGCAGAAATGCAGTGCTAGATCCTGGCATTGTTTGTGTCCTTGGGAACCATCTGAATCTGTAGCCCCTTGGCAGCTCTAGTTCCCGGCATTGCCCCCTGTTTGCAAATGATGCAGCAACTGGAAACTCACAAACTTACACCACTGCATGGGAAAAAAGAGAATACAGGGAAGCAGATGTTGCTCAAGCAGTTGGGCACCTGCCTACTATATGGGAGGTCCCGGGTTCAATGCCTGGTGCCTCCTAAAGAAGACGAGCAAGACAGCAAGCTGATGCAACGAGATGACACAACCAAGGGACACAACAAGTAAACACGATGAGAGACACAACAAGCAGGGAGCGGAGGTGGCTCAAGCTATTGGGCGCCTCCCTCCCACGCAGGAGGCCCTGGGTTTGGTTCCTGATGCCTCCTAAAAAAGAAGACGAGCAGGAAAGCGGATGTGGCTCAATCGATAGGGCTCCCGTTTACCATATGGGAGGCCCCGGGTTCGATTCCCGGGGTCTCCTGGTGAAGGCAAGCCAGCCCGTGCGGCTTGGTGAGCTGACACAGCAGGACGACCCAACAAAGGGAGACAAGCAGACACAGAAAAACACACAGCAAATGGACACAGCGAGCACAAGCAGCAGGGGTGGGGGATAAATAAATAAATAAAATCTTTAAAAAAAAAAAGAAGAAGATGAGCACATAAAGAACAGACACAGAGAACAGATAGCGAGTACAAACAACAGGGGTTGGGGGTGGGGGAATAAAGAAATAAAATAAATCTTTGAAAAAAAAAGAGTATATTTAGAGGCGCTCCCTTGAAAGAGAAGATCTTGCTTCCCTTCAGGGACCCCAGTAAACATCTTATATCTCACTGGCTCTGACTCGGTTTTGTGCCCATCTCTGAACCAAACTCCAAGGCCAGGGTGAAGAAAACACATGGATTGACTTAAGCCAATCAGAATCCACCTCAGGAACACAGGACCCAAACCACATGGGATAAGAGCATGGAAGTTGGTGTTTTGTGGTCCAATAGATGAAGTCTTGGAAAGATGACAAAAGGGAGCCATGTGACCCAGGAAAGGCAGGGCAGGGAAGGAACCTGACTCTTGTTCAACATGGTGCTTGGCATTATGGAAGATTAAGAAAATGTGCTGCTACATTGTCCCTGATTCAGAGAATTTGCAAGTGAGCTTGCCCCTTAATAGATCAGCTTAGAAGATCTGCTCCTCAGAAGCTCTATATTTTTTGTTGAGTACTCTTTTATTTTATTTATTTATTTGTTTGTTTGTCTTTTAATATACTTTTTAATGAACACTCTTTTAGAGTAACATTAGCTGCTGTAACAAATAAACCCCAACATTTCAGGGGCTTGATATAAAAGAAGTTTATTTTTTGTTCATCTAGCAATCCAGTGCTGTTTTGCAGATTGGTGGCAGATTTCCTTCCTCCCCTGGGGCTCCTCATTGTTGCCTGCATCCAGTGGTGGTAGGTGAAACGAGTGGAGAAGGCACACGTTTCCAAACTGCCTTGCCCCAGAACTGACATACATTGCTTCTGCTCACATTCTATTTACAAGAACAGATAACATGGTCTACCCAGAAGCAAAGGAGGTTGGATAATGTCTCGGGCTGGGCAGCTGCTTCCTGGTGACAACTATACTGTATTGAAGGGGAGTAGGACGCTTTGGTAGATAGCTAGCCATTTCTGCCATTCAGATTTTGCCTGTAATAAAGGTAAGTACCCACAAGGAGGCAAACTTCTTTGATCACATTCAAGCAATCTAAATCATACGCGGGAAGCGGCTGTGGCTCAATCGATAGGGCTCCCGTTTACCATATGGGAGGCTCCGGGTTCGATTCCCAGGGCCTCCTGGTGAAGGCAAGCCAGCCCACGCGGCGTGGTGACCTGACGCAGCAGGACGACCCAACAAAGGGAGACAAGCAGACACAGAAAAACACACAGCAAATGGACACAGTGAGCACAAGCAGCGGGGGCAGGGGATAAATAAATAAATAAAATCTTTTTAAAAAATAAAATAAAATAAATCATATGCAAGTGTGTCTTAACCTCGACACTATTGGCACTATGGGCTGGATAATGCTTTGTTGTGGGGGGCTGTTTTGCGAATTGTAGAATGGTTAGCAGCATCTCTGGCCTATATTCCAATAGTACTCCCTCAGTTGTGACAACAAAAATGTCCCCAGACATTGCCAAATGTCCCCTGGGTGCAAAACATTTTCATTCCCTCAGAAATTTCCCTCCTACCAACCCCACCCAAGTTAACTGCTCTTCTGTCTTCTCTCACCATTAGCTTTGTCTATTCGCAGACTTCATATAAATGGAATTGTCTTACTTTGCCATTCTGCTATGACAAATACCATAGAATGGGTTGGTTTAAACAATAAGAATTTATTGGCTCACCGTTTTGAGGCTTAGAAGAGGCCCAAAATCGAGACGTCAGCAAGATAACGCTTTACTCTCCCAAGTCTGTGACATTCCAGTGCTGGCTGCTGGTGATCCCTGCCTCGTGCCATGTGGCTCTGTCTTCTCCATTCTTGTGTCTGCTCTTCCAAGATCCAGTTCCACTGATTTCTGGCTTATCCCTGTGGTTTTTTCTTCAAAAAGACTTTGGTAATCTGGATTAAAACCCTCCCTCAGCACAAACGACGAAGCTACAAATGTGCGCACGTGAAACGCATTATTTATTTACCAAACGGGAACAAAATATGTAGACTGTTTTGCAACTTCCTTTTTCCGCCTTAATTTTCATGGCCCCCTTTTCCCTAACAGTGTGCCATTTCCCAGGCAGACCTTACTACATTTCACTAGGTGGTTCTCAAGCAGGGAACACCGCAATCCGCTGGAGGGCTTGCTGGAGAGATTGCTCGGCCCCACCCTGGAACTGTTGAGTCACAGGTCTGGGGAAAGGCCCAAGAATCTGCATTTTTAAAACAAGTTCCCGGGTGATGTGGTTGCTGCTGCTGGTCCTGCATCATTGAGCACCTGCTTTAACCAGTACTCCTTTTTTATAATTATTTAGCTGGTTTATCTTTTTCAGTACTACCAACGGAGCGGCAGCAGCCTTCTGTCAGGTAACTATAAAATGACAGCATATAAACTGAAAGCACGTTCAACATGACAAGAGTTGAATGCTAGCAGATTCAGCACGACAGTAGTTTGGGTGCTCAATGCAATCTGCTTGCTTAATAAGCTGCCAACTCAACCAATACACAATAACCAGATCGACGGCACACCACACAGTTCATGGTGGAGGACACCAGGGTCCACCGGCCGAACGCGAACACAAGGCAGGTGGGCACCTTTAACAAGAGGACGCGGGAGCTGGTCCCACGTGGCGTCGGCGAGGATCCGAAGCTGTGGGCGGCAGCAGCAGGGACATTGGAGCCAGGAGTCAGAGCGCCTCTCCCTGACACTCCCAAGAGGGGCATCTGCCTCGGGATCTGGTCGCAATGTCCTTATTGAAGGAGTGTCTCTCTGGCAGGGACAAGTGAATCTCTACATATTCTTGCGCAAATGTTTGCTTATCACTTGTTACACAGAAGCTTTTTCAATTGGTTTATATTCCAATTGTGGTCAACCGTGTTTACAATATTTGGGATTTAAGACCACTAATACCACCCCCTTGGACCACAAAGGCCTCCTAAGTGGCCTCCTGCATTGCTTCTCTCTGACTTCACTACAGAATGCCGATCTCATTTCACCCCCAGGCTGAAAGTCCTTTAACGGCATCCTGTTACATTTAGGATAAAAAGGAAAATCCTTAGCCTGGCCTAACAAGGCCCTGCTGAGCTCTCAGCCTTAGCTACTTCCCCACTGCCCGTAGGTCTCTGTGTTTCTGACACGGTGGATTTTTTCAATTCCGGGAAGGTGGGCCTTTGCATAGGCTCCTCCCTCTGCCTGAAACGCCCTTCCCTCTTCCTTGCTTCGCCAGCTCCTCCCATACAACTTTTGGATTCCCATTTCAGTCATATTTCTTCAGGGTCCCTGATCAGCCTCCTCCAACTCTGGCCTGGAACAAAAAAAACACTTAAGAAATGTGGTTCTCTGTGAAGGTAGTACCACTCTGCTAGAGGACATTTGGATATTTGTGGTTGTCACAAAAATGAGGAGCCATTCCTGATGTTTAGTGGGCAGGGGTCAGAGATGCTAGACACCCAGCTACGCCAGGAAAACCTTCTCACACAACTTTTCAAAGTCCCACTCGACACTTACGTAGGAGAAAACCCTATTTATAATCTACCTGTTTTATAAACAAACACAAAATGTTTTGGCATGGGTTTTTTTGGTTTTGTTTTTTGGTTTTTTTTTGCACATTTCTATCATTGAATTTTCTAGGAAGGTCACAACTGTATGAATTGAGGGAAGACAGATTTTTACCAAAATTGTTGACCATTTTGGGAAATCATGTTCCCTTTAAAGAACAAGGTGACTCCAGGGATTTTAATCACAATCAGCAGCTGGGTCTGGACGCTCATGTGAGGCTGTTCACGGGGCTGCTGTGGGTGGGTGGGCATCTGACCCTCTGATGGGACTTCCACTTAGCTGTGCCCAAACACACATACTGAAATCTGTATGTGACGGCATCGTATGGGTGGATCCTATTAGTAAAAGGAAGAAGGGGGAAGAGATATTGAATGATACTAAGGGTAGAGTCTGCCTCACTGCAATTAT
>JAQZBX010040119.1:0-22781 GCA_029593785.1 Cabassous unicinctus | reverse complement strand
CTTCAACAAGGAGTTCAAACTGCTGACTTCGTGCGAACATGGCAACAAAATTCAGAACAGTTATGGGGAACTCAAAGACAGATAGATTCAAAAATACATGAGGAAATAGCAGATCTAAGACAAACTATTATTTTGTTAGGAGATCAGATTCAAGCTATGAAATTACAAATGAAAAAAAAATGTGATTAAAATCAAACATCTTATTGTATTACTCTTGTGCTTTACAATGCAACTGAGTTTACTTGGGACTCTGAAAAAACATCTTTTAAATCATAATAATTTAACTAAGGAAATTTTATGCTTGCAACAAAAGATACATCAAACATTTGAAAAACAATTACAAGTTATGACTGGTGAACATATTTTGAAAGGGTTGATAAATGGGTTAAAACAGTTGCACCATACACAATGTTACATGGTTTATCAAGATCTGTTATGTTCATATGTATAATTGTATTAATATTGTGTTTTCTATATTGTATAGTCTACAAAAGATCATGACAACTTAACCAATTAATGCACCAGCACTCTGCTACTACGCACATCATGCTGTTACAATTAAAAATAAGGGGAAGATGAAGGAAGAAACAAAGAGCCAGATAAACTTAGATTGAACCTGAAAACAGGAGCATATTCTTAGAGCTAAACATAGTTGAGTGTATGTAGATAATAACTGGTACCTCTAGTCGAACTCTCTGTCTTCAAGATTTTATTTTAAATAAGTAATCCCACTCAATTGTGGGTTCATCCAGGATCCTGGGATCTCAGTAATGAGGAGAAGCCCTCGAAACATTTCTCCAACTGGCAGGACATCCCACCAAAGTTTCATGGTGGCCTTCGGGGCAGGAAAAGTTGGGTGTCTCTCCCCATTACCAGACCTGAAGGAAGCAGAGACTAAAGCAGAGACTAAGGCAGAAACTAAAGCAGAGATTAAAGTAGAGAATAAAGCAGAGACTAAAACAGAGATTAAAGCAGAGACTAAAGCAGAACTAAAGCAGAGACTAAAGCAAAGACTAAAGCAGAAACTAAAGCAAAGACTAAATATAAAATATCTCAGACAAGATACGTTGAGCTAGTGCGAGCAAGATACATTGAGTCTGTGAGATTAATTATAGCACAAAATCCTGTTGAGCCTGGGAGATTTCTCTTCGAGACTAAATATAGCACAAAACATCTCAGACAAAATACGTTGAGTCAGTGCAAGCAAGATACGTTCAGTCAGCGAAATTGAGTAATTGCACAAAAAAGTCTCGGGCAAGATACACGGCCTAAAGTAAGTAGTAAAGGCTAGCAATGCCTTAGCTATCTTGGGGAAATTGGGTTTGTAAATGCTCCCTTGAGTAGTGCTGAAATAAGTTTTAAAAGTAAGTGAAAAATCTATTAGAAATCCCTTCAGGTTTAGCTAACCAATTGAATCAATTTCTCAGCCCAAATGTTTATACTTAAAGCAAATTAATGTATATTTTAAATCATTTCTTCTCTAGTAACTTCAGGGTGCTGATCACTGGTGCTTTGCTACTCTTAACTGTATAAGAAGGCATTCGCGTAGCCCTGCTGTCCCACATTAATAGGGCTCATAAGACCAACCATGCCAACAACTTGATTCTGCTTAAAACCCTTTACTCTCGAAACCCTGTCTGTGGCAGCTTGGCTGGTGGCCAAAGACGGGTAAGACCTTCAGATGAGGGCAACCTAAGACTGGCACACTCACCCTGGACAAAAAACAAAATTGGGGGAGATGTTGGAGAAGATGCTGAGAGTCAGAACATAAAGGGTTAAGCATTCAAAAAGCATGCTTGCTGGTAGAGACACATTAGTAAATGTTTCCAAGGACACTGCTTACTGCACATATCAGTGCAAGGAGGCAGAGTGAAATGAACTCAACACACATATGTTATTGTCTGAATTCCCTCTGAATTCCCAAGAAAAATTGTCTGGGAACTCACAAACAAGTAGTGCTCTCATGCACCAAGCTGAGATATTACATAGACTAAGGCATTTAGGGCTAGAAAAAATGTTTATACTTATTTCCCTATGTAAACTGCCAGAGAAGGCAGTGTTCTTGCTGTAGTAAGAGAAACATAGTGGGAGAGCAAGGTTGAGGGGTAGAATTTATGCACTGTTGTAAGCTGAATAAAAGACAGGGTCACAATGATCTCGGGGCTGTTTTGCC
Source organism: Cabassous unicinctus (assembly GCA_029593785.1). NCBI lineage: Eukaryota > Metazoa > Chordata > Mammalia > Cingulata > Chlamyphoridae > Cabassous > Cabassous unicinctus. Next base: position 20,608 of record JAQZBX010040119.1, on the reverse strand, counting down.
TGAGTGAGCTGCAGCCCTCTGCTTCATATGCATCAACTTGTCTAACTCTTCCTTTGCGCCTCACACTGACAACATAACTCAAATAAATACCCTTTATAAAATCCAACAAATTTCTGATAATTTGCCTCTGAACCCATTTTGCTGACTAAAATAATATGGCTGCAATTTTAGCAGAAATGATTCCTAAGAAGGTAAAAAAAGGGATTAATTGGATAGCTTTTTATGATCACTAGTGGTGTTACATTATTTGGGGTTACTTTTTATGAAAGTTTGTGAATTTTGTTTCAGTAGGGTCTCCTGGCCACTGCTTTCAAGGTGCAGATTAACTCAGATTACAGCTGGTCCAGTCACTACTTGATATTGATTGTCCAAATATACACAGTACCAACACTTGGTTCTATAGCAGAGGTTTTGGATGATTTGCAAAATATCTATGAGGGATGATGGCTATCTTCCCTCAGGGCTACTTAATGGCAGTTACCATAGAAGAAAGAGCCAGATTGGTATTTGGTGGATTCTTTTCTTCCTGAACAGGAACCACAGGTTCTCAACTGGCTCCATCTTACATTTTGCTTTATACTTAGTTGTGGTCTCTGACTCAAGACCTCCTTTATCTACTGAATCAGATAAGTAGTAAGGTTTTGCTCTGGTATGATGGACCCAGGGCTTGAGTCCCTGTAACTTAAGAGAAGAATGAGAGATTAATAGTACCATATAACATCCCTCCTATTTAGTTTTCAGCTGATCTTCATGGTGTTTGTTTTTTAAAACTTTTAAAATAATTTGATCCCCAACTGAGAAAGGGTGGAGAGATTTGTCAGTCACATATTTAGGTGCATATTTGCATATGTATGCTTGGTGGTGAAGAGCTTTCCTAATTTCAAGGCCAGCTTATGGAATGTCCCTCCAAGTTTATTGGGGAATTGGGGTTTTTCCCCTTCACTGTTTAGAAAGGGCCTTCTGTACAGAAGCTTGAAAGGATTTAACTCAAGTCCTCTTCTAGGGGCCCCTCTGACCCAAGAGAGGGCTAGCTTAAGTACTTCCATCTATTTTAGCTGTGTTTTTTGATAAATTGTACTTGTTTTCTTTAAAGTATACTTCATCCTTTCCACCTTTCTTGATGACTCAGGACTCTAGGCTGCATGCAATTTCCACTTAATTTTGAGACATTTATTGATACCTTGCACCACAGTGGAAATAAAAGCATGTTCATTATCTGACTGAATTGTTTGGGATAGTCAAACCTCAGGATGATTTCCTTGAGAAGGAACTTAGTTACCTTGGAATGCTCTTCTGTGTAGTAGGACTAAGCTTCCACCCACACTGAAAAGGTGTTTGTAAATAGCAAAGATATATAAAATTTCCTGTGGTTTTATAATAATTTTTTAGGTGACTCATATTTCCCATGGGTTTAAGATTCCCAACTAGTGAGGCTGCATAAGCAGGTAGCCTGACTATACGACCTCATTTTCCCAGTTTGTATGTTTTGAAGCATAGGCAACAACAGATTATCATTACTTCCCCTTTTACGCTGTTGGGCTACTGGCTCTTTAACAGGAACTTTCAATGCTTGCATTGGTTTTGCTAATAGCATTTCATTTGGAGCAGGGGCTGTAACCTGGGTGCTGAATTAAAACAGGTTAAGGTGGGATACAGTTTCTTATTTCATTGTTGTAATGATCCTTTATCACATTTTATTTGCTCCTTTAAAATGCCATTCATCCTTTCTCTAAGACCTGCACCAGTGGGGTTATAACTAAGATGGAAAGTTCAAACAATATCTTGATTTATAGCTCAAGACTCTGTGAGGTGACCAGTAAATGGAGGTTGTTTTTATCACTCTTAATTTGGACTGGAACCTAATATAGGGCACTTACATTTTCTAGGTAGCAAATAGCATACTGGTTATAAGGGTTCTATGATAGTGCTTGTGGCAGTGAAAGCATACCACGATCCCTATGAGTCTGTGCTCAACTAATATGTCCCATCCAGTGAGGTAAATGTTGTAATCATCAGAGTGAGCATAAAGGACACTCATGGGTGATGTCCATGTGCTGCTGGCAAGAAACAGGTAGCTGGAACTACTTCCACAGAGTCTGGTAGCCATGATGTCTACTTTTTCCTGTGGAGTTACTCTGCTGCTTCTTGAGTTTCAAAAGCAGAATATCAGATCATTGTGAGGGAATCTGCCTTAACATTCCCAATAGGGGTGATAGAGGAGTAGGGAGGGATAGAATAGAGAGTTACCTGTCATTGCTGGCAGGTGTCCCAGATGTTCTTTCATAGATTTCTCTCCCATAGAGGACAGCATATGACAGTCCATTTTCCTTGTTTGTTTTTTAATATCTGCAATTCACCCCTGGATAGGGATGGCAGGTTTTAGACTGACCAGACAATTTTGGGTTAAGCCCTTTACTTGCACCAGGGCATGGCATTCTGTAAATGCTGCTTTTACAAGAGACTATATCATAATTTGATCTCCTTCCACAATTGGGTGAAAACCCAAGGAATATTTGCTTAGAATGTTGCCTTTGCCACAAACCCCATCCAAAAGTAATGGTTCTGCCTACATCCATTTCACAGGGTAAATTAGAGTCCGCTCCCCTTTCCTGTTTGGGTTTGCGACTGCTGTTTTTCCTTTTTTAAAATCGGCTTGCTGAGGGTCCTCCATTCCCATGTACACCTTTTTCTGATTAACATATAAAATGGTTTTAATATTTGAGCAAAACGAAGGATGAAGGGTTTCTAGTATCTCCAACAACCCCAAAAGGGCTATTAATTGCTTTAGAGTTCCAGGACAAGATAAGATTAAAGTACAAAACTTTTTTGATAAAACAGACTCTCTGCATTGTATACTATCATAAGCATTTAATTTTTGGTCATTTGAATAGAGCTTTTAAAAATTTTTATTTGTTAATTTAGTATTACCATCTGTATGTATGAAATATACAGTGAATAAACAGATAAACACAAAAAAGTTAAGATACACCAACAGAAACATAAAGTTTACTAATATGACTCATAACTTTTACTCTTTGGTATGGTTGATTCCAAGCTTTCCATCATTTCAAATCTTTTTTACTGCTTGTATGATCTTTGAATGGCACTGAAAGGGACTCACACATTATTAACCCACAGCTTCTCAGTTTTTTTTTTTTTTAATCTCTCCGCAGCTCAAAGAAGATTTGAACATATGAGTCTTTTTGTCCATTTTTCTTGTCATTTTCAAAATGAGTTTGATTGCAATATAGTATTAAATTCAAAGACCCATTTTTTGGCTAAGCCTTTCTGTTATTTAATCTGTGTCTAGGCCAAGCTTTATACAACACAAAATAATCAATTTATGTTTCTGTAACCCATATCCCCCAAATTTAGACCAATTGTTTTAGGATGCATCCTAGTGGTGAGCACTCAGATACTGATGCATTGTTCCCCATGGTGGCACAAAGAAATGAAAAGGGAATGCAGGAACAGCCAAAACAAAGGCACAAAAGGCAACAGTCTTCCCCTTAAAGGAAGCAAGGGAGAAGGACTCAAACCCATGAAACGTCTCCTATTACCACTAAACATTTGCTACCTTAGCAAAGGTAAACCAAATTCTAACTCTTAGTCAGCCAAAAACCAAACAGCAGGCTTCCATTTAACAGGAGCAAGGGAATGGGACTCAACCACATGAGAACTCTCCCAATATAACCAACCCTTTTCTACTTTAGTGAAGATAAACCAAATAACTTGTAGTTAGCCAAATCTGAAGAGGAACAGCAAAACTGAAACCAAATGCTAACTTGTGGTCAACCAGAAGGAAAACAAAACAAAACAAAACCAGAATTAATAAATAAAAGAATGAACCCACCCACCAGGGAAAGGAGAAAAACAAGTTCTCTGTCATAACTTCATGATCTGATTCCATTTGCAAGTGTGAAGGCACTTTGCCCCGGGGCACCCACAATTTGTCAAGAAAATCCCAAGCAGCTGTTGGAGTCCAGAATGGCCCCAATGCAGACAACCACCTACACAGTCCAACTTGGAAGAATTTTCTGGCTACCATTTTTATTTATTTTGGTCCTGGCAGAGCTGCCAATTTGTTATGCCCAAAATCTAGACCTTTGGGGATAAATAGATATGTAGAAAGAAAAAAAAAACTTTAACAGAGTTAAATAAACTTTAACAGAGTTAGGCAGAGTTTACATTTATTGTTTCTGTAGAAACAGAAGCCAAGTTTAGATTGACTCAGACCTGATACCCTGTGCTGCAGTTTCACTATTGTTTAAATTTCTATGTTACTACTTAACTTTTGTTTTTATTATGCATTATTTTTATGCATATGGATGAACATACATAGCTACTTATATAATTGTATGATTAGCATGTTCAGGAAAACATGCTTGAACATACATTGCATGATCAAAAAAGGGGCAGAAAACTCCATCCTGGGTTTGGACTTGTACTATGTCAATTAAGCAAGTTGAAGTGAGTTCAGGCAGGGGTTTCTTCTATGCAGATTTGGCTAGCCAGTTTGAAGTTGCTTTTCATAATTCATTGCTTCAACAGGATGTTGTTGACTACAAGAAATGGAATTTGGAAATAAGAGAAGGTTGCATCTCATTACCTTTTAAATACATATAATTCATTTCATTGTTTCCTAGCCACAGGGAGAGAAACAAGTTACTTTCAGGTATTCAGTCATCCTGCATCCCTCAAGTTCTCAGCCAAACTCTCCACAATCCCCATGGAATGTTTTCCATGCTCTCTGATGCTGAGGTCGTAACACATTCCACCAACAATGGGACCACCCTCTTCAAGAACTGGAACATACTCTCCCTTTCCATATACATGGGTAGGTCCACTCTATCAGCCCAAGATGATGCCTTAAGTCCAGGCCTTAGTTTCCATGTTATTAACTTTGAAGTTATTTTCCCACCAATATGTCAGTTTCCTGGTCCTTTTAGTTCAGACTAGCAATGATTCTGTTCATTCAGATCTCACAAATATCCTCTTGGTTTTGCAGGCAAAAAAAAAGATCCAAGTCATCAGATAGAGAGACTTTCCAGAGACCCTTCCTGAATATCTACATTTCCAATCCTGACTTATAGTGAAAAGGATTGGATGGTTCCATGTTAAGTTAAATCCTCACATGTGGCAATATTCACTGGAGAATCATTTTCGGGAAGTTCAGAATTTACCATACCTTCAATTTTTGGCTTCTTTCTACCCAGGAGTTCAGTTCTCAGCTTATTCATTTCTTCTCAATTTATGCTATGAGCTGAAAGGAGAAGCAAGGCTGTGTTTTCCTCATTTAGTTTGGAAATCTTTTCAGTGTAACATCCAAGTTTTTGACTTTCAAGTTATGCCTTCCATCTATCATCAAGAGTCAATTTTGCCAAGTTCTCTACCACTTTAAAATAAAGATCATCTTTCTTCCAGTTGTCAATGACAAATTCATTATTTCTGTCTAAGGCCTCATCAGAAGTATATTTAGCATCCACATTTCTACTATCAGTCTCTCCAAAGCAATCTAGGCCTTTTCCATCAGTCACTTCTCAATTCTTCCAGAATCTTACCCTTACCCATTTACAAAACTGTTCCAACCTTTTCTTGGCATTTACAATGCCACATATACCACTATCCTGTTACCAAATTCTGGTTTAGTTTGCTAAATGCTGCTGGGAACAATATACCAGAAATGGGTTGGCTTTTTAAATGAGGATTGATAAGGTTAGAAACTGTTAGAGTTGGGCAGTTTGATGTAATTATGAATTCCAAAAATATAATAGGCTCATGCTTGTAAACTGATCTGTTAATCTGGGCATGATTAAGTTATAATTAGGGCGTTGACTGGGCCATGTCAGTAGTGCATTGAGCCCCACACCTTGGTGGGTGGGGAATCGAATTTAAAAGGCAAGGCAAAGAACAGAGTTGAAGGAGTTTATTGAGAAGCAGTTTTCATGTTGGAAAGAAGGCCCCAGGAGAAGAGAAGTGAGTCATTCATCTGATAGTCTACAGCTGACCTTGTGGAGGAACCAGAAGAGATAAGCCTGGAGAGAAATGCAGCCCCAGGAAGAGAGGAATACAAGAAGCCTGAACCCTGGCAAACATTGGCAGCTGTCTTGCTCCAACACGTGACAATGAACTTTGGTGAGAAGAAACTTAACGCTTTATGGCCCGGTATTTGTGGACTTCTACCCCAAATAAATACCCTTTATGAAGACCAACCCATTTTTGGTATTTCACATTAGCACCCCTTTGGCTAACTAATATAGAATTTGGTAGCGAGGATTCGGGAAGTGCTTTTGTAATTACCAAAATGTTGGAATGGTTTTATAAATGGGTAAGGGGTATTTTTTGGAGGAATTGTGAAATACTTGATGGAAAAGGCCTAGATCACTTTGAAGAGATTGTTGATAGTATTACGGATGCTAAAGAGACTTTCTATGATGCCTTAGAAGTAAATGGTGAAACTATTATTAGAAACTCCAGGAAAGGTGGTCCATGTTTTAAAGTTGCAGGGAACTTAGGAAGATTAACTCCTGGTGTTATATGAAAGACAGAATTTGAAAATGTTGAACCGGAGCATTTAGTTGAAGAACTTTCCTAGGTAAACTCGGAGAATATGGCTTGGCTTCTCCTTGCAGCTTATAGCAAAATACTAGATGAGCAAAATACACTAAGGACTGAACTGTTGTCACAAAGAAAACAGAAACTGATTCCAGAACTTCCAAGTTTCTGGAAATCAAATTCCCAGATGAAAATGCCCCATTTGAAGTCTTTACTAAACTTGGAACTTGTAAATCAGAATTGAAGATGCAGTTATCCAAGAAAGACTTGTGGAAAGTCTTAATGTCTGATGGCTTGGACCCCTGCTTCCTGCATGCTAAATCAACAAAGTTTTTGAGAGAGCTGTATGAACAAAACCACTCTCACCTTTGACAAAAGAGAACATGGAAAGCAGAGATTGAAGCAGAATCAGCTTTAAGAAGAAAACTCTGGAAGCAGAGATCTGGACTTAAGACATCTCCTTGGACCAAGAGAGGAGCCCCATCCATGTGTACAGAGAGGGTGAGTTTTCCCCAGCAGTTGAAGAGGGTGATGTCCCCACCAATGTTCTGGGAGAGTTTTGCCACCCCAGGGTGCAGGGAGTGTGGAGCACATTCCTCAAAGATTAGGGCAGTTAAGGTCAACTCCCCATAGGTCTGAGAGGGGTTTACCTGTACTCCATGGATTAGAGAAGGCCAGGTGGTCAACCCATTGCTCTGAGAGGGTTGAACCTATATGCCAAAGATTAGGGAAGCCCAGGTGGTCAACTTGTTGCTCTGTGAGTGTTGAACCTGTATGCCAAAGTTTAGGGGGAATGTTGTCTTCACCTCACTGTACTAAGGGGGCTAAGACTTTAACCCAAAGATTGGATGAGGTGTGGCAATCACCCCAACACTCTTGGAGGGTGAGGTCTGGAGCTTGGTCGACACCCAGATGTTTGATGAGGGTGGAACCAAGAAAATGGCCATTGGGCAAACATGTAGAAAGAGTAGGTTCCCATGTGGGGCCAAGGAGAAGAAACCATCTTCTTAAGGATGACTCTCAGTCTTTGAAATCAAATGGAGGATGCCCTGCAGATTTACTGAACTGTAAAGGACCCATGACTCATGTTTAACATTCCAATTTCTCCTTATGGTATTGAAAATGTTTATCCTTTGTCTTTCCATTTGTGTATTGGAAGCAGTTAAATGGTTCTGTAAGTTTCAGAGGTCTATGGCACACGGGATTTTGTCTCAAGATGAGCTGTATTTCTTTAAACTGATTATGATATGATTTTGTACTTGAATTGTTACTGATTTAAGGTTTTTTGAATATTGTAATGTATTTTTGGAATTCAGAGGGTGGAGTGTTACACTTGGGCAGTTTGATGTAATTATGAATTCCAAAAATATAATTGGATAATGCTTGTAAACTGATCTGTTAGTCTGGGCATGATTAAGTTATGATTAGGGCATTGACTGAGCCATGTCAGTAGGGCATTGAGCACCAACCCTTGGTGGGTGGGGAATTTAATATAAAAGGCAAGGCAAAGAACAGAGTTGAAGGAGTTTATTGAGAAGCAGTTTTGATGTTGGAAAGAAGGCCCCATGAGAAGAGAAGTGAGTTGTTCACCTGATAGTCTACAGCTGACCTTGTGGAGGAACCAGAAGAACTAAGCCTGGAATAATACACGCCCCAGGAAGAGAGGAACACAAGAAGACTGAACCCTGGAAAACATCGGCAGCTGTCTTGCTCTAACACGTGGCAATGAACTTTGGTAAGAAGAAACTTAACGCTTTATGACCTGGTATCTGTGGACTTCTAGCCCAAATAAATACCCTTTATAAAGACCAACCCATTTTTGCTATTTCACATTAGCACCCCTTTGGCTGCCTAATACAGATACAGTTCTGAGGCTGTAAAAGTGTCTATATGAAGGCATCATCAGGCAATCCTTTCTTCCCAAGCTGAAGCTGGAGTGGCTCAGGTACATGGCAGTGTCTGCACATCTCTACCCTCTCTTCCATGCCCCATTGCTTTCAGCTTCTGGATAAAGTCATTTCCTCTCAGCTTCTTGGTTCCTTTCTGTCTGCAGCTTTTTTCTGTGTATTAGTCAGTTAATAAAGTATTCCAGGTAGAGGAATAAGTCCCATCTTGTGGCAAGCAATCTAACCAAAAGGCCTTAATTGAAGTAATTGAATCAAAAGCTAATACCTACAATATTTTTATACAGGCAGGAATTGATTAGCTAAATGAACAGGATTACCTAGATTCTTCCAAAACTCCAAACTGCCACAGTATTAGCCATCCAGGTAATAGTTGTTGGAAATAGCAAAAGAAGTGTTAAAATTCTATAAATGCAGATTAAATTTTAAAAGATCAGCATTTCTGGAGGATGAAAACGGGAAAAGAGGCTTACTCCTGGGGATGAAACAATTGCACACATAGTGCAATCTCAAAATGTGCATTGAATATCTAGAGAAAAAAATGATACAAATAAAAGCTGAAAAAAGCTGATCAGTTTAATAGGAGCTCTTTTAAAGTTCATGTAAAATTGAACCAGGTATCAAATAAGAGATTTTACATAAGGCCAGTCAATAAAAAAATCCCAGGGTAAGATATAGAAACTGACCTCCAGAGTAAACCCACCATGATAACCAAAACTTAAACACCAGGAAAACGTTACAAGCCATGCTAAGTAACAGGAATATATGGCCCAATCAAAGTATCAACTTTAAATTCCAGATGATACACAGGATTTTAAATAACTAATCAAAGATCTTCAAGCAAATCTCCTAAATCAAAATAAGCAGAAGGAAATAAATCACAAATATTAGCACAGAAATAAATGAAATAAAGAATAAAAACCATATAGTTAATCAAAAAATCAAAACTTGAGTCTTTGACAGAATCAATAAAATTGACAAAACCTTAGCTAGATTGTCAAGAGAGAAAAAGAGAGAGAGAATATGCAAATAAATAAAATCAAGATTTCAAGGGAGGATATTACACTCTCATTCAAAACTGTACTAAATGTTCTAGTAGGAGCAATTAGGTAAGAAAAAAAAGAAATAAAAGCTATTCAAATCAGAAAGGAATCTGTATAACTTTCACTATTTTCAGATGACATGATCTTATATTTAGAAATATTCTGAACAACAGAGTGCAAAGCTACTAGATCTATTAAATGAAATCACAATAAGAGTGAGATACAAGATCAATATGCAAAAATCAGTATTGTGTCTATACAATAGTAATAAGCTATCTGAGGAGGAAATCAAGAGACCAATTCTAATTATGATAGCAATTAAAATAATGATATACCAAGGCATAAACTGAGCCAAAGATGTAGAGGACCTGTACACAGAAATCAAAAATATATTTCTTAAAGAAATCAAGGACAACCTCTGTTCATTGATTGGAAAACTAATATTGTTAACAAATCAATTCTACCCAATTGACTTAGAGAAAAAATGAAATCATAACCAAAATTTCAGTATCCTACTTTGCAGATGTGGAAAATCTAATTTTCACATTTATTTGGAAGGTAAATGGGTCTCAAATAGCCCGATTGAGCTTGAAAAAGAAGAATGATGTTGGGAGGTTCACTTTTCCTGATATTAAAACATATTACAAAGGTACCAATATAAAAACAGCATGGCATTGGCATCAAGATAGATACATCTATCAACAGAATTGAATTGAGTGTTCAGAAATAGACCCACATATCTATGGTTATTTGATATTAATCCAGACTACCAAATCCAATCACTTGGGAGAGATGAGTCTCTTCAACAAATGGTGCTGAGTGTAATAGATAGCCACATTCAAAAGAATGAAAATGGACCTTCATCTTACACCATATAAAATTAACTTAAAATGGATCAGAGAAGTAAATGTATGAGGAAGGACCATTAAATTCTTAGAAGAAAATGTAGGGAAGCATAGAATATCTTGTGGTAGACAGTCCATGAGTAGCAAAAGAAAAAGTAGATAAGTTGATCCTCCTCAAAATTAAATATGTTTGTGCTTTAAAAGTCTTTATGAAGAAAGCAAAAAGGCAGGCCACACAGTGAAATAACATAGATGGAAAATACATATTTGATAAGGGTTTACTGTCAAGAATATATAAAGAACTCCTACAACTCAAAATAAAAATCAACCAACACTTTTTTTTAAAAAGGGCAAAAGGCATGAATAGATGCCTTTTTCCAAAGAGGAAATACAAATGGCTAAAAACTCATGAAAAATACTCAACATCACTAGGTAATGAAAGTCAAAACAACAATGGCAATTCATTTAATTTGTCCTAGATTTGGCTTCTATTAAAAATAAAACAAAACAGAAAACTACAAGTGCTGGAGAGCATGTGGAGAAATAGTAACACTCATTCACCGCTGGTATATATGTAGAATGTTGCTGTGACTGTGAAGGAAATTTTAACATTACCTCAGGATCTATACAATTGCCATATGATCTGGCAATCCCATTATGAAGTATACACCCAAAAGAATGAAAAGCAGGTACACAAACAAATATGTATACATCAATGTTCATAATGGCCTTATTCACATTTGTTAATAGAGGGAAGCAACCCAGATGTCCATTAAGAGATGAATGGATAATCAAAATGTGGTATATACATAAAATGTAATATTATTCAGCTGTAAGAAGAAATGTAGTTTTGACACATGAGACAACACAGATGAACCTTGAGGCCCTCATGTTGAGTGAAATAAGCCAGACACAAAAGGACAACTATTGCATGATGTTACTGATATAAATTGAGGATAATGAGCAGACACAAGGAAGTATGATCTATAAGATAGGTTACTAGGAAATAGAAGGGGAGCAGAGATTGATGAACCAATGCTTAATGTGCAAAGAATGTATAATTTTCTTGATTGAAATGGTTTGGAAATGGACAGAGGTGATGGTTGCACAGCAATATGGGTGTAATTAACAGCCCTGAAGTGTGAGTGTGAATGTGTTTGAAAGAGCAATTTTTGTGTGTCCATGAAGCTAGAAGGAAAGCTAGAGAATAAAATTGGTGACTTTATATTTCAGTGAATTCTTTAATGTCCAAGGATTGTGGTTAGGAATACAAATATGAGTGTTCTTTCAGGATCTTTAACAAAGTTGTGTTGCTGGTGTGGGGTGCTGATAGCAGGATGATGTGTGTGGAAAAATACACATTGAGTGGGCTTCTGTGGAATGTGAATATGTTCATGTTGTCATAGGTGTGTTTTCTTGAGAGATAGAGGTCCACACAGTACCTAACAAAACATTGAACTTCCATCCTGGGGAAGCCTTGCTAATTTTTCAAATAAAATGACAGGAATCTCTGGAATACATAATCCATGCCTAAGAAAAGAGGAGAGGCCTATTTGCTAAGTCCTAAATCTTTATGCTTGTACATGTGAAATTTTCCTTCTAAATATGAAATTTATCATAATTATAATTAATGCCTAAGGAGTTACCCCCTGAAATCTCCTTGTTTTTCAAAGGTGATCTTTCAGCCAAACTCAGCAAATAAACACACTGTCTTTCCTCTAATATGGTACATGACTCTGAGGGTTGAGTTCCCAGCAGTGAGGGATTATTACCAAGTGCATATGGGAGATGCATTTGGAAAAAGTGCTTGAACAGAAGGGAGAAACAGTAAATACAAAGTAGGTTTATGGCTAATAGATTTCAAAATGATTTGTGAGGTCATTCCAAAGGTTACATTTATCCAGGTCTCAGATTTCACAAACTGCCACAGTAAACAAAGCCTCAAACAAGAGTTCCCCTGAGAAATCTAGTGGTTTCTCATGAATTCAACAACCCTTCAGCAATCCCTATTTGGGGATCTATGATAATCTATTTCCCCAATATAAATATAGATGTACTCATTTATAATTCCCCTAATTGTGATTCTTCAACTCCTTTTCTTTGAACTGAAAATTCCCAATGTACCTGTTAAATACATTTCTCACATAGTTAAATCTTTTGATTGTTTATATGCCTTTTGATTCCTGTATCCCAGCAGAAATGTGGTGAGCTCCTACTATCCAGTTCTTCTAGTTTGTGCTGAACAAACCACAAAGCAAATTCAAAACAAGTTCTTTTAAAAAAAATTAGGGTTATCTAAATAAGTAATCAAAATAATTCCTTCTATCTGTGCCATAATATCTAAAATCCTTCTCAACCTGAAGCAATTAGAGTGGACATCATCCCGAATCCCTCAAGATTTGAGAGGAGTGTAAACACTGAACAAAGGAGATATAATTGCAGTAACTATCTGGTGTTAATGGAAGAATTGTAACCTTGAAATAAAAGTAGTGGTTTCTAAGGTTTTTGAAGTGTGCCAGAGGGATGAATGGGTGGTGACATTTTCCTGTATGATATTTCAGTAATGGACACTTAACATTATACATTTGTCAAGACCTATAGAACTCTACCATACAGTGTCATCTATAATGTAAACTAGACACTTTGGTTTGTTAATAATGATTAAATATGGGTTCATTGACTTTAAAAAATGTACCATAACAATCTAAGATATCAATAATAGGGGAAGCTATGGGGGTGGGTATGAGGGGTTATATGGAATTCCCTATAGTTTTGGTATAATTTTTCTGTAAATGTACATCTAAATCTTCTCTGAAAAAAAGTTTAAGACTTGTGATAGTTTGAGATTATTTATGAATCCCAAAAGAGAAAGATTATATTTGTAAACTATTCTATTCCTCTGGTGTGATACCCTTTGATTACGTTAAATTCAGCTGAGGTGTCTTTTATTAGAATATCTGTTAAGATTGCCTTCATGGTTTTTTGTTTAGACCACCTAAGTAAGGCCTGACACAGGTTGAAGCCCCACCAACTTGGTGGGTCTGATATAAAGGGACATTCACAGAGACAGACACACAGGAAGAGAGACTGCTGTCACTTTTGATACTGCCATGTGACAGAAAGAAGAAAGCTCAAACAGCTGAAACACTGGGGGGAGATAATCCATTTTGCCTGGTGGCTTACAGCTGACCTAGAGAAAAGACCTGGGCAGCCTAGACTGGTATAAGAAGCTGTAAGTGATGAGCCATATGCCACCCTATAGCTGACAGTGGGAAGAAGCAGTGCAGTAGAGCCTCAAGAGAAAGAGGAAGCCCAGAGGGAAACTCAGTGTCCAGCCAGAGATCAGACCATCTTGCTTCAACATGTGACACCTGATTTTAGTGAGAAAGCAGCCTTGATTTAGATATGTTTTCTGCCTTGTAACAGTAAGGTTTACCACAAATAAATGTCCTTTATAAAACCAAAAGATTTCTGGTACTTTGGATCAGCAGCCCCTTTGGCTGACTAATACAATATTACAAAATAAAAATAAAAGTACTATGAACAGGTGCTCAACATCACTATCTAATAGAGACATGCAAATCAAAACCACAATGAGATATCATTTCACACATGCTAGATAGGCCATAATAAAATTAAAAAAAGGAATCTGCAAGTGATGGAGAGGATTTAGAGAGATAGTATCACTTATTCACTGCCAGTGAGAATGTAGAATAAAACAGTGACTATGGAAGACAGTTTGGCAATCCTCAGGAAGTAAGTAAAGAGTTGCAAAATGATCCAGCATACGGGCCAATAGGTATATACTCAAACTGAAAGCAGGGACACAAACAGACATTTGTACATTGATGTTCATAGAAGCATTATTCACAATTGCCAAAAGATGCAAACAACTCAAGTGTCCATCAACTGTTGAAGGATTATAACAAATGCAGTATATAACTATGATGGAATATTATTCGGCTGTAAGAACTAATGAAGTACCGTCAATTGTGACAATATGGATGTTTGAATGAAACTCTTTTTTTAAAGACTGAATCTGGATCACATCATTATATTAATTATAAAATTAATTCTATCAGTTTAGAAATCATTCTAATTATGTATTATAGACTAGTCTGGATAAATTATTTATGGTTTTCAGTTTTATGATTATTTCTTGTTTATCATTAGATTTGCTATAATATTAAATTTTTAAAATAAACATTCTTTAATTTTGAACAGCAAAATTAATTTCATACTTAGGTAAAGGCACAGCCACAATAAAGGTATAAAGATAACTATCAAAATATTACCGTTGAGCTCTACACTGGCCTCATCTGTCTTTTTAACTCTCATCCATCTATCTATCAACCTATCTTTTGCTATGAGGAATCTATGTGTGTCTGTGGGGGGGATGGGTTATTGGAATTTGTAATAAATGCATTTCATTTTTTCTACTTTAGTTGTAAAACTATACTAATCACATAACGTTGGTAAAACAGCTGGAAGCATCCTTAAGATATGTAAGTAAAATAAACAAGAATTGGTGATATAATGAAAAACTTGTCAGAAGACATAGACAAAAATGAATCTAAACATAGATATTGAAATAATGGTAAAATCAATTAGAAGATAACTACTCATCCCAGTATGTAGGCACCAGGCAATTATTCCCATTCCAAAATTAACCAGACAATACCCTAAAGAAATTAAAAAGAAAAAAATAGAACAGTAAGGGTGTTCTTGTATGGGTATTATTCTTTCTCACCTGGAACTTATGGAACTCCAAGATGCTCCCACCCCTCTTAACCTCAAGTAAATTCTGTCAGTTTAATTATTCCATATGAAACATAACTCCAAACATGGATTCCTTCTATGAACTGCAAATCACAGGAAATCCGTAATCACAAGACACTTCTATCTGATAGAAGAAGTGGCTATTTAAGGTCACTTGGGTAAAAACTATATCTAAAATTCTGAAAACATGTTTAAAAATGTACACACAAAAAATGGATAAAATAATTTTAATGGAAATGATGGGGCTTTTTAAAATATCCCAATTCAATAAAGTTTTATATACATATCAAATGAGAAATGAATAATGAGAAAACAATAAATTTCTCAGACTTTGCAAATGTAAGTGACATAAATAAAAGGCAGTATAAGAAATTTTGTGACGAAAATTTAAGTTATGTAGACAAAAAAATGTAACTATTGACAAAGCGTTAGATAGATGAATACAAATTTATGGATAAAATAAAACCGAGAAAATGGAGGGAAGAATATCACAAATAAATAGTAACTTTCTTTATATAAGAAAGTCATGTTCTTCCATTTTGAAATGCCATATGGTAAATTAAAAAAAAATCAAACACAACTGATCATAATTCTTGCATAAAAGATAAAAAAATGTTCAAGAGAATATCATAATAAGGAAAATATGCATAAGATATGAGGACAAAAATGGGAGAAATCCTAAGTATTCAATTCTGTAATAAACACTTATACATTCTGAAAAAGAGACAAGATGGAAATCGCTGTGAGCGATCCATTTCAAATACTGACAAAGGGAAAAATCAACCTTATACATATACATATTGTATAAAATGTAATATTCCAAATAAAAGAAGGAGGTTATGTCGATTTTAAAAATAGTTTAGAGGAAAAATAGAATTTTAAAATAGAATAATTTTTAAAAATTATGGATTTCAAACATAATTTAGCAATTTTATAAAAATTCTATAAAATATAAGTGATATAAAAATAGAATATATCATGACCAAAATGTATTTATCACAAATGTATAATTAGCATAACATTAGACAATAAATGTACAAATTTATTACAACAACCTAACTTTAAAGTCTATATGACAAAGATTTCTTTGCAGAAGAGATGTATCTTCAAATTAAATATTTATTCATTATGAAAACTGCTATCAAAGATACTGAAGGAAAATATCTACTCTGTAGGAAAAAAAATGAATTAAAGGGAAATCTCCTTGTTCAAACATTATAGAACTTTCAATGTGTAGGGTGGAAGTATTCTTTTATAGGGAACCAAAGAAGCCAAACTATCACCAACTTTATTAAGTAATATATTGAGACAAGACATAGAAAATGAAATATATAAGAATCTGAGAAAAAAAAAACAAAAAAAGTTGCATTAGCTGAAGGTAAATTTAAAAGTGAATAAGTCCATGATAGAATGTTCTCATTTCATTCTGTTAACCACAGTCCATATTCTAACACCTTATTCATTGTGTTATACATTCCCATTCTTTGTACAATCCATTCAATATGTGCAATCAGTGGTTCTCATACTAATTACAGATGTGTACTTTCATCACCTTATTCAATTTTAGAATGTTTTCATTATTCCAAAAGAAAGAACTCCATACCTCCTAAAGCAGTTTGATATTAATTATGAATTCCAAAAAATATATTTAATTGTGTCTATAAACGGGCCTGCTCCTCTGGGCATGATACACTTAGATTGTATTAGATTCAGCTGAGATGTTTTTGATTAAATTATGTTAAGATTAGGGCATTGATTTGGCCACATCATTACAGCATGCAGGGTTGGGTCCCTGCCCCCTTTGGTAGGCTGTATAAACTGGATTCTCAATCAAGAACACACAGAAATAGATACACAGAGAAGATACTCAAAGGACCCTGTAGCCCTGGGAAGAAACATGAGCCTGATAGTTTACAGCTGACCTTGTGAAGAGATCAGAGCAGCTAAGCCAAAAATGAAATGAGTCCTGGGAAGAGATGGGCCTTATGCCAGTCTGCATCTGAAATCAGAAGAAGATGGACCCACTGAGCTTTTAAAGGAAGAGGATGGCTGAATCCTGACAGATGTTACCTGCCAGCTTGCTTCACCACATGGCAACAAATTATCGTATGGAAGTAACATGGAGTTGGACTCTTTAGGGCCCTGTGACTGTATGCTTCTACCACAAATAAATACACTTTATAAAAGTCAACAGATTTCTGGCATTTTGCATCAGAAACCCTTTGGCTCACTAATGCAGAATTTGGTACCAAGACCAAGGTTGTGCTTTTGCAATTAGCAAAATGCTGGAAGAGTTTTATAAATGGGTAAGTGGTATTGTAGCAGGGGTAGGGGAGGAGAATTCTGAGATGCTTGATTGTAAATGTCTAGATTGCTTTGAAGAGAATGTTGTTTGTAATATGGGCGAAAGTTACTTTTGATAAGTACTTAGACAAAAATAAATGTGAGATGCTTTATAGAAAAGGCCTAGAGTGATTTGAAGAGATTGTTGGTAGGAATATGAACACTAAAGAGACTTTTATGAGGCTGTAGGTGTTAATGATGAAACTATTATTGGAAACTGGAGGAAAGGCAATTCATGTTTTAAAATTGCAAAGAACTTAGCAAGATTAACTCATGATGCTTTATGGAAAGCAGAATTGGAAAATAGTGAGCCTGGACATTTAGTTGAAGAACTTTCCAAAGTAAACTCAAAGAATGCAGCTTTTTTTCCTCCTTGCAGGTCATAGTAAAATTCTAGAGAAGAGAGATAAGCTAAGAAGTGAATTGTTAGGCATAAAGAAACCAGAAACTGATTCTGGGAATCAAGTTCCCAGGTGAGAGTACTGCATTTGAGGACTTAACTAAACTTAGAACTTGTAAATAAGGATTGAGGAAGCAATTATCTAGGAAACACTTCTGGAACTTCTTACTGTCTGATGGCTTGGACCCTGCTTCTTGCATGCTAAACCAATAAGATTTTTGTGACAGCTGTATGGAAAACAAAACAAAACAAAACAAAACAAAAAAAAACTGTCAGCCTGGACTAAAAGGGACATGTGATGGAGAGATGGATGGGGAAACAGCTTTAAGAGGAAAACCATGGAAGCAGACAACTGGAATTTAGATATATCCTAGGGCCAAAAGATGAATCCCACCCATATGTACAGAGAAGGTGGTTTGTCCTGGCAGTTGAAGAGAGTGAATGTTCCAGCCCCATATTCAGGGAGAATTTTGCCACCCCAGGCTACAGAGAGGGTGGTGCACATTCCCCAAGGTTTGGGGAACATGTGGCCATTACCCCAATGTATTTGCAGGGTGGGGTCTGGAACTCAGTTGCCTTCTTGATGCTTGATGAGGGTGGAAACAAGAAAACAGCTATTGAGGAAGCCTGTGGAAAGGTTTGACCCCCATGAGGCCCTAAGGATGAAATGAAACCATCATCTTAAGGATTACTCTCAGACTTTTAACTCTAATTATGTATGTCCCACAGGTTTTCAGAGCTCTAATGGACCAGTGACTCATGTTTCCCTCAAATATTCTCCTTATTGTAATGAAAACGTTTATCCTTTGTGTGCCCCTTTTATATATGAAGCAGATAAAATGTTTTGTGTCAGAGGTCCACAACCAGAAAAAGATTTTGTCCCAAGATAAACTATTTTTTTTAACTGATAGTGATATGAATTTCTACTTAGCATTGTAACCGACTTAAGATATTTTTTGTAAATATTGTAATGCCTTTTTTGGAATTCACATGGTGGAGTGTAGCAGTTTGATATTACTTATGAATTCTAACATATATGTTTGATTATGTTTGCAAATGGGTCTGTTCCTCTAAGCATCATAGCCTTTGATTGTATATATTCAGCTGAGATGACTTTGACTAAATTATGTTAAGATTAGGGCTTTCATTGGTAAGCAGGGTTGAGTCACTGCTCCCCTTACTAGGCTATATAAACTAGATGCTCAATCAAGAACACATGGAAGTAGATACACAGAGAAGACACACAGAGGATCATGTGGTAGGAGAAGAGAAATGAGACTAATAAGTTATGGCCAACTTGTGATCAGAACAGAGCAGCTGAGTCTGGAAAGAAATGGGCACCAGGAAGAGAGACAAGCCTTATGCTAGCCTACAGCTCTGTTTGGAAAAAGCTGGGACCATGAAGCCTTAAGAGGGAGAAGGAAAGCTAAACCCTCACAGACATTGTCTACCATTCGGTTTCAACATATGGCAACAGACTTCGGGTGAACAAGTACTTCTTATGGTATCCTCAGTTGGACTTTTTAGGGCCTTGTGACTGTAAGTTTCCATCTCAAAGAAACACTCTTTATAAACATCAACAGTGTTCTGACACTTTGCATCAGCACCCCTTTGGCTGACTAATTCACCATTAAATCTATCCATTTCCACACTTTCACCATCAAGTTAATTGAAACACCTACATGCATTAAGAATCAGTACATCTTTCCAAACCTCCTAATAACCTATATTCTAGAATTTAAGTCCATGTGTTTATTCTTCATATTTAGGTCATATTAGTGAGACAAAGCAATAGTTTTCCCTTTATGTCTGGCTTATTTCACTTAACACAATTTCTTCAGGGTTCATCCATGTTATCATATGTGTTCCAATTTCATTTGTTCTTAGTGAAGCATAGTAGTCCATCATATGTATAAATGACATTTTGTTTATCCATTCATTGTTTGATGGGCACTTGGATTGTTTCCTTCTTTTGGCAATTGTGAACAAAGTCGCTGTGAACATTGGTGTGCAAATGTCTGTTTGTGTCACAATTTTCAATTCTTCAGGATATATTTCTAGTAGAGGAATTACTGGATCATATGTCAGTTCTAAATTTTGTGTCCTGAGTAACCACCAAACTGTCTTCAGGGGCTGCACCACTTGACATTCCCAACAACAGGGAAGGGCAGGTTCTATTTCTACACATTCTCTCCAGCACTTGTAGCTTTACATTTATTTAGATAATGGCCATTCAGTACAGTGTGATATGATATATAATTATTGTTTTGATTTACATTTCCCTAATAGCTAGTGATATTTAACATTTTTTTCATGTGCTTTTTGGCTATTTGTATTTCCTCTTTGTAGAAATCTCTATTTATATCTTTTGACCATTTTTAAATTGGATTGCTTGCTCTTTTATTGTTGAATAGTATGATCTTTTTTATATAAAATAAAAATAAAACCCTTACCAGATATGTGGTTTCTAAATATTTTCTCCCATTGAGTGGACTGCCCTTTCATGTTCTTTGCAGAGCCCTTTGAATCACAAAAATGTATAAGTTTGAGGAGCTCTCATTTATCTATTTTTATTTTCATTGCTTTTGTTTTTGGTGTAAGGTTTACTAATGCACTACCCGAAAACAAATTCTTGAAGATCTTTCCCTACATTGCCTTCTAGAAGCTTTATGGTTGTAGATTTCATAGTTATGTCTTTGAAACATTTTGAGTTAATTTTTTATAAGGTGTGATATAGGG
>JAQZBX010040118.1:0-22786 GCA_029593785.1 Cabassous unicinctus | reverse complement strand
TCTTGAGGCTACCTAATGGGGTGGGGGATGGAGAGGGATGGTGAGCTGTGGCATTGGCCCTGGGTCGGAGTTCTTTCGTTTTCATTCTTCTGTTGCTAAATGAGCAATTCACCAACCCAGTTCCCCTACCCTGGGGAAGACAAGCCTATGGCTCTACTAGCTCCTGTGTAGGTTAAATGGGAAGATTATGTCGTGGACTCAGTTGCACAGTTCCTGGAGCTGGACATGAGGTCCCCCCCACCGCTTTTCTTTTAACTGTTTGCTTAGCGTTACTGGGACCCACAGTCAAGACAGAACAAATCTATGCTGAAGTTGACTTGTATGTATTGGACTGTTTTTCTTGGGTGTGGGGAAAAAAGATAAGAACCAGGAAATTAAGTGGTACATGATCCACCAGAGCAGAAAATAATCAGAGTAATTGTGTTGACTACATAATGACAAGAAACCAGGCTTTACCAAAGGGGGAGGGCAGTGGTAAAATTACCTGCTGCTTGTGTAAGGTCATTGCGCTGCTCCAGCTGAAGTTCTTGGTTCTTGGTTCGCCTGAGCCGTCGTTTCACGTGCCGAGGGAAGTGCTGGCCACGCTCCTACCTTATGGTCAGATTATTGAGAGAGTTCTTGCATTGTAAGATCAATTTAAACTCGTGGGCGCCACATAAGCCAAACAAATATGACAACTACTAGCTGTGGGAAACGTGGTTGGTGTTCATAAGGCTGAATCTTTCAATTACAACAGAAAAAAATGCTGATTCATGGAAAGATGTAATTGGAATGTTCTCTGGCGGCCTTGAGGAATGCCTGAAAGAGGTGATAATTGCCCAATAGCAACAAACACTGGGAGAGGCTTTGCCAGGCCTCTCGAGGTCCCAGACGTCTGGATTAATTAGGGGGGAATCAGGATGCTTAGATGGTTTCAGCTACCAAGAGACCAGCACGGAGCAGGTCACACTTGTTGACCAAATGTGACATTGGGAAGCCCCATTTTTCCAAACTTGAGTTTCTCAGAACATTAATGTCCTATAAGATATTGATTGGTATTACTTAAAACAGAAAAAAAAGAAGGGTTCCATGGTCCACTGAGATTGAAAACACTAAAGTTTAACAGATTGCTTTATTTAGGAATTCTGGGTGCCTTTTTTTTTTTTTGTATTTGTCAAAATGCATACCATATTTTTATTTATTTATTTTATTTTTTGACTTGCAAATATATTCTAACTTTTTAAAATATCTTTTAAAATTCTTTTTAAAAAGATACTTAGAATACATAAATGTTACACAAAAAATTATAAGGATTCCCATATGCCAATTCTGGATGCCTTTGATATGCTAATAGGTGTTTTGTTTGTTCTTAAACTTTTCATTCTGAAATAATTTTACACTTACAGGACGGTTGCAAAAATAATAGAAAGCCATACAGAGAACCCCGACATATCCCTTTTCCTTCTGCCCAGATACCCACTTCCACCAATTTTAACATTTTGCCCTAATAAGTGTTTTGAGTCACCAAGAGTGAGCTGAGTACACAGCACATTCAAACTTATTTGACAAAATGTTCAAGCATATTTTGTTTCTTTTTAAAAAATGTTTAATATCTATTAACTTAATATGGAAAATAAATGATCCAAGGACGAGAGCTTGCCAAATACCCCCTGACAAAAGCCAAAGATAGTTGAATATTTTACACTTCATTGTAAAGTTGGGAAGGCTGATTTATTTTGCTCCATTCAAAGCCTTGGCATGGAAATAGGAGTGAAAGGACATTTTGTTTGCTTTTACATCTTTTGACTTCTCTAATACCCAATTTCAAGTCCACATATTTTTTAGCCTGTGAAGTGTGATGTCGAGTATGTTGGATGACAGAGGGACAGGGTCTCCTGTGAATTTTGTCCTCAGCTCTTCTGCTATCCCGGTGCTTTGGGGAAACTGTGCCACAAGTAAGCCAAAACATTCGATAAGCAAGAGGAGCAATTTAGATTTGTAAATTTGGCCAACAATTCACCTTCCTAACTGTGTTTCATTTAGGCTGATATTTGCTCCAATCCCCTGGGTGTGACTGGAGGGCGTTATGACACAGAATGACCAGCAGCTGCCCAGGGGCTCAAGAACCTGCCTTGTCCCTACATCTGCACTGCATCTCCATAAGTTGGACAGGTGTGGGCTCAGGGCACGCGTCTTCATTTGGGGGCCTGGATAAGCCACCCCTGAGATAAGGATCTGGATGCCAGCAGCTGGTTTGGGACATGAAGTGGGGGGATGACATGGAGATGACAAAGCATGCTTCCGTGAGCAGGTGACTGCTGTGGGCAGTCCTATGGGGGCTCAGTCCTATGGGGGCCCTTCTGGGAGACTGTTGGGACATGGCCCTTGAGAGTGGGAAAAGATGGGGTATCTGTCCTCCAAGCTTCGTCTCTCGTTGGCTGAGGGCTCTTCCCTGGGATGTTAACTTCTAGGCCCTTTCTGTGGACCAGCAGCCAGAGGAATCCTCTTGGAGGAAGGACACAGGGGAGATGTTTGCACTAAGAAGCCCACAGTGTTTTAGTGAATGGGAGTACCAAGTGATTGTGGATGGGACCTAGAATGGGTGATGGTCTCCCCGGTTACACTCAGATTCAGCATTTTCAGATCCCACAACTTCTTGGCCAAGGTTACTCTGAGAGTGACTTCCAGCCTTGTGAATCGCTCCTGTCCATGCTCCAGCTTCAGCAGCACCCAAAACACCTCCCAAGAGGCTTCCCCGCTTCCAAACGCCTCTGAATTTCCGCTCCTGCCTTCCGGGCTGCCACCTGCCTTTTCTTTTTTTTTTTTTAAAGTGACATATTTCTTTATTTTACTATCATGCAGTGTAGAGATAGTTTTTTGTTGTTGTTGTTTTTTTAAAGATTTTTTATTTATTTATACCCCCCTTGCTGCTTGTGCTCGCTGTGTCCATTTGCTGTGCATTTTTCTGTGTCTGCTTGTTTCCTTTTGTTGCAACGTCTTGCTGCGTCAGCTCACCACGCCGCACGGGCTGGCTTGCCTTCACCAGGAGGCCCCAGGAATCGAACCCAGGGCCTCCCACATGGTAAACGGGAGCCCTATCGATTGAGCCACATCTGCTTCCCTCCACCTGCCTTTTCAATCCAGCTCCAAACCCTCCCCAACCTTGGAAAACCTGCAGTGCCCCATCTCCCCACAAAGCCTTGCTCTCTGCCCCAGCCTTCGGTGGTCTCCTCTGCCACGGGGCCTAGAGAGGGGTCACAAAAGTGTGTTCTCTTTCTAGGGAGCCTGTCCACATCTAGAGGGCAGGAATCAAGTGCTGAGCCACCCACTGCCTTCTGTGGCACCTTCCTGGCCTTCCCAGAGGGGGGGCTGCAATTGGGCCTCTGCTCTGTGCAACGTGGCAGACCCCTACTGGCAGACCCCAATCTGTAGAGGCCTCCTGCTCAGGTGCTGACCATCATCACAGCCAAAAAAATGCTCTGAAATGTCTGATACACAAGTACAACCATTTCTATGATCAGATCTGTTGGACACAAGAGTTTGTCAAATTGGGGGAGTGGATGTGGCTCAAGTTGTCGAATGCTGCTGGTCTCCCACAAGGTAAGTCCCAGGTTTGGTTCCCGGTGCCTCCTGAAAAAACCAAAAAACAAACAACAAGCAAAACAAGTGGAAAAAAAAAACAAACCAACTCAGGGAAGCTGAGGTGGCTCAGTGGTTGAGCACCGGCTTCCCACATACGAGGTTTCAGGTTCAATCCCCTGACCCCGTGTAACCGTTTGGCAATTTGATGTAATTATGAATTCCAAAAATATAATTGGATCATGCTTGTAAACTGATTTGTTAATCTGGGCAAGATTAATTTATGATTAGGGCGTTGACTGGGCCACTGTCAGTAGGGCGTTGAGCCCCACCGTTTCGTGGGTGGGGGAATCGAATATAAAAGGCAAGGCAAATGACAGAGGGAGCAGTTTTGAATATCAGTTTTTGAGAAGCAGTTTTGATGTTGAAATTTTGATGTTGGAGA
The DNA here is from genome assembly GCA_029593785.1 of Cabassous unicinctus. Classification (NCBI taxonomy): domain Eukaryota; kingdom Metazoa; phylum Chordata; class Mammalia; order Cingulata; family Chlamyphoridae; genus Cabassous; species Cabassous unicinctus. The sequence continues at coordinate 18,783 of JAQZBX010040118.1, read as the reverse complement.
GAAGGCCCCAGGAGAAGAGAAGTGAGCCATTCGCCTAATAGTTACAGCTGACCTTGTGGAGGAACCAGAGGAGCTGAGCCCAGAGAGAAACACAGCCCCGGGAAGAGAGGAACACAAGAAGCCTGAACACTGGCAAACGTCGGCAGCTGTCCTGCTCCAACATGTGGCAATGAACTTTGGTAAGAAGACACTTAATGCGTTATGGCCTGGTATCGGTGGACTTCTATCCCAAATAAATACCCTTTATAAAGACCAACCCATTTTTGGTATTTCACATTAGCACCCCTTTGGCTGACTAATACACCCCAGTACCTCAAAAAAACAAAAACAACAGCAAAAAAAGAGTTTGTCAAGTTGCTATAAAGTTTGTCAATGCCTGCTCTCCTTTCCATGCTGACCTTGTTACACTAACGAGTAGCGTGCAGACCAGCGCTGGGCCGTGGGCCACCCTTTGAGGAGCGTTGGTTTAGAACATACTCCAGAGTCGGGTAGAGCTGGGTTTCCATTTCACTTTCAAATTGGATGAAGTTTATTTTTTTTTAATTTTTGAGGAAAATTACTTAAAATCTCTGAACATCAACTCATTCCTGCCCCAAGCATCACCAAACAAATTGGCCCTCGGGTGACATACAGAAGCAGCCTAGGTGTCCTCACCAGGGTCACCAATCAGCTGCTGTGGTTGACTTCATCAAAAAGCCACAGCAAAGCAGCAGCATTCCTGGGCAGCTGGGAATGGCTTCAGATCGTTCCCCTACCAAAGGCTGGGTCCTGGCGTCGTGGACTCTACAGCAGTCCAGCCGGGGGAGGCTGGGGCCTGTGAGGCGGGCAGCCAATCCATCAGACCGACGGCTTCTATTACACATTTGCTTCCAGCTCTGAAGCTCCAGGATCTAAAAGCCTGTGGGGAGCATGGGAGCTGTGGTCACTGAGGTCATCTGCGGGAGGCCTGAGCCCAGAGACGCAAGACGCCAGAAGATGTCAGAGCCCTGCATCTAGGACCTTGCAAAGGGAGATAAAAAGAACTCTTGTCTCTTGAGTGGCCACAGTGCAGATAAGGGGCGATCAGCCAGCAGATTCTGGAGCTCACAGTTGCAGGAAAGTGGAACTTTGCCCTCACTTGCAGGATGCATCTGGGGCACTTGGAAAGAAGCCATCTCTGGTGACATGTCAAAGGAGCATCTCTGTACAGATATACCAGGTAACAAAAGTCCCTAGTGAGCCCACTCATTGGATGGAAACAAAAAATAGGCAAACCACAGATAAACAGAATGGTATTTCTGAAGCGAAACTGTGGTTTCTTGGATTTGGGGCAAGTTTCTTTTGTATTTATTCCTTCATTCGCTGATTCTCAAGTCAATGCTATTATTCTCCAGGACGAGGAGAGGGCTGGAGAGATGGAGAAGGAGTGGCCAGGGAGGAGGGTGGAGAAAGTGTTCAGGGAGAAGGTGGAGGTCTCCCGGTTGCTTGTGCTGGGATTTGGAAGAAAATGGGGCCTAGCAGTGTCCATGTCTACGGCGATATGGGAATGAAGTCATGGGGGAGGGTACCAAAAAGAGAATGTGCCCAGAGGTCGCCCCCCAAGTTTCAGGTCATGGGACTCATTTATTCAATTAACAATTGTTACTGAGTGCCAACTTCACCTGTCACCGGGCCCACTACCCAGTATGAACTTGGGAAGGAAACAGACCCGAGAATGCCCTGCCTGTGGCTGGGGCACTTGAGGGTGTCCCCCCTCAGTGCTTCCTTCTCCCCACTAAGTATGTGCATTGGGTCTATTGGAAGGTGTGGGAAAGCCTTGGGGAAGCTTCTCTTCCCAGCAGCAGTCACTACTAAGCATTAGCTGCGTGTCATGGCCTCTCCTAAGAAAGGTGACATTGAAAAGATGGAACCCTGTCCTTGGGAGCCGCAACCCCTGGGCTCCCAGCAGCCCAGAGACCAGGACAGATGCACAATTTTGCTCTTGGCACAGTGCTGTGCTCGTGGCTTGTGTTAGCTTGGGGTCTCCCCAAAGTAGACTCTGAAAAGCACAGTAGGGAAGGGAAGGAAGAGAAGAAAGGTGAGCTCCTGAGTGGGTGACCACTTGGCCTGATCCCTGGACCCCTCTGGGGAATGGGGTAGAATGTGCCTCAGCTAATCTCGAGGAAGGAAGGGGAGCTGGGGAATTTATCTACTGATTTGAGGGTGTTTCCAGGGGGTGTTGAGCCCCCTCCTTCCTAACCTGCTGCCACGGAGGAGAAAACCCTGGAGGAGAAAACCCTGTGGCAGAAATGCAAGGACATCTGAGGTGGCAGCTCTGTGCTGTCACCAGCACCCCGTCACTGTGATGGGCAACCTCAAGGGGGCAGGAGCCATGGCGGGGCAGGGATGGCGATGCTGGGAGCTCAGGAGCACATGAGGCTGAGGGTGGGTCTGTGCCCAAGCTCTTCACCAGCCAGCAGGAGAATCTGTGACAAGACAGCTGGTGACTGTGCTCAGGTTTGGGGATGGGGGAAGGGAGTGTAATTCGGGGCTTTTTTAACCAAAATATAACTCATTCATGGTTCTACCCTTTTCCCAACATGTACTGAGCACCCACCACCTGTGGGGAGCTCGCTGGGTGCTGGGAATAGAGCACTGGGCCTGACGGAATTTCCATTCCTGGTTGGGGCAGACGATAAACATGAAATAATAGCTTCTGAAGGCTAACAAAGGAGCCTGGGGTAGAAGGCGAGGGCCAGGCTCTGCCGAATTCAGAGCCATGTGTCTGGGAGAAGTATGTGGGGCAGGGCAGGTGGGAGACAGCAGGGCGGAGCCCACGCGGGATCTAGGAACAGCGAGGGGACCACGTGCTGGGATCAGGGGGCTGGGGGAAGGTAGGAAGCTGGATTGGCACTTGGCCAATGGAGGCTGTCAGGATTTTGTTCCCATGTGAGGGGACCCAGCAGAAGTTGGAAGCCCGGAGTGTCATCACCCAATGTACGCTTTAAAAGGAGCACTCCGGAGGCTGCTGGAGGAATCCGCAACATAGGGGCAAGAGGGACCCGTTAGGAGCCTATGGCGCTGGGAGAGGCAGAGGAGGCTGGGCAGGGTGGCAGCTAAGGAGGTGGCCAGAAGTGGTCGTTTGTGGATTTGCTGATGGGTTGGATGTGGTGAGAGGGAGAAAGTAAGTGAATGGGGGTGCTTTTCATGGAGATGGGGACCCCGGGGAGAGAAGCAGGCCTGGGTGACGGAAAGAAGGTGGAGACTGGCCAGGCTGAGTTGAGACACCCACAAGGTATCAAAGTAAGGCCATTTCTCTGGGGACCTGGCACCCAGGGACACATCAAATCTCCTTTGTCACCAGATGCAAAGTCCTGGGGGACATGTGGGAATGGATACGCAGTGGGATCTGGTGGTGGAGATCCATGAGAAGTCTGGGACCTCAGCATCTACTGCTAGGACAGGGGGTGACACCATGGAGCAGGGGATGGTGGTCAAGCCCCACGGGGCACCGTGGAGTGGGTGGGGCTGAACAGGGCATGCCCAGGGGATGCGTGCAAAGGCATGGGGACTCACCCGTCGTGCTGGGCGTGCAGATTCTTCTCCTGATAAGTTTGTACAGTCCGAGGGCTTTAACGGATGGCCTTTGTCACTGGCTGTATACTGGGCAAGGAGTCCCCTTTATTGTTCCAGGCGCAGGAAGGAAGACGTGTTATTTTACCGAGGCACTTGCTGCTGGCGGGCTCCTGGTTTATTTATCTGCCCGCTTGGTCCTCTCCTCCTGCTGCCCAGGAGCGGGGTGTGACGACGCGCTGGCTTCCTGTCTCCGGTCCTGCCCTGCTCCTACTCCGAAGGCTGACGGGAGGCCGTGGCCGGGAAGTGGGTGCTGGGTCAGCCTCATCCACGAGGCACCCCAGTGGGCAGACCCAGCAGAGCTTTGGGACGAAATGAGCGTGTGAGTGAGTGCGACAGTCCCATTGTTTCTAGGAGAAACAGCCAATACATCTCCCCAAGAGGAAGGGAGAGCCCAGAGGGCAGCGGCAGAGCAAACAAATGCAGCCTCCCCTAGCTCTTGCCCTCACCTCATTTACAGATGAGAAGTTGAGGTCCAAAAAGAGGAATTGCCTCATCTGGGGCTGTGCCTGTGGATGGACAGCCTGATGGGCTGGTCCCTGAAGCCACGGCTGTGGCCTCCTGGAGGTTGCATCATCTCATCCCTGGAGCCGCCCCTGAGTAGAATCAACCTCTTCCTGCTTCCTCCTCTGCTCGCTCATCCTTCTCAGCCTCACCTGTTTCCCAGGTCCAGGCTGGCATCTTCCCCACTGGTCCCCTGGGCAACTGATCTTGGCCCCATGCCTCTTGTGGGAGGGGATGATCCAGTGGGGTCTGGGACCCACACATAAGCCCTCTGCCCAGGACTGCATTGGCCTGTCTCCTAGGACAGGATGACGTGGGTTGACTCCTTTCTTGGGGTGTCTTGGAGTAAAACTCGTGACCTAGCAGATGGTGGCCTGAGGGCACATCCCTTCCCCTTTTGCTCTGAGCATGTGTAAACTTTCCCTGGAGACAGCCTGGCTAACGTACGTTTTGTGGCTTCTGGTCCACCCCTGCTGGTGTATCTGTTCCGGGGGGCGAGAGGAGGGTGTCCTTCCTCTCTGGCCAAAGAGGGGTGCACATATACCATCTCTCTGCTTTGGCCGGGGCGGGGGTGACGCCCACTACTGAAGCTGACTTCATCTCTTCTCTGTGTGCGTAAATGTGATTCCGTCAGCGCCTGGGTGAGTCATGCTTTTGCTAGCGGCCTCCACACCTGCAAAGCATGGAGTAGGTTGCGAGCCCAGGATGGTCATTCCTGGAGACAGGAATCCACATGCTCTTTGGTGCCCTCCAGGAGGTGGTACCCCCTGCCTTGGAGGTGAACAACTTTGCCCTGGTCTGGGCCACCCACCACTTCCCTGGCAAGGACCCCAGAAGACCATTAGGCTCAGCTTGGCTTAAGGGCTTGTATGGGTAACATGAATGTGTGGGTATTGGTTTTATTTTAAATTTAAACTTTGTGGTTTTTCACATCCTCTGAGAAGCAGACACCAAGACAGGTTTAGACATTTGTTGGGGAGTTGCCCATGAAGAAGAAAGAGAAGGGAACAGAGAAGATGGGGAGAGCACAGGGATTCTGACTGATAAGAAGGTCAGGGGAAGGAAGGGGACTGGGAAGGAAGAGCCTCAGACTGCAAAGCAGTTCTAAGAAAGTCTTGGCCAGACGCTCAGGGATCCTTGAGCCAAGTCACCCATTGGAGAAGTCCCAGTCATCCAGAAACGAGCCTGATGGGGTGTCCTGTCATCTTGCTCACCACCTGGGAACAGCCCTCTTGGGAAGTATGTTTTTGGTGCAGGCTTGGTGGTGGGTCTGGGGGTGGCTGTCAGGTGTGCTCCCTTCAGCAGGACATCTGAGTGGAGCCTTTTCATGGCCATCCAGCTTCCTTCTGCAATCCTGTGACAGGGAGTGTCTTAGTTTGTCAAGGGGCTGCCGAAGCAAGGTACCAGAAATGTCTTGATTTTTATTATGGAAAGTTTATCAGGAAAAACCTTACAGTTCCAAGGCTGTGAAGTGTCCAAATCAAGGCACCATCAGAGATGATTCCTCACCAAAGTCAGCTGCTGGTGATCCTGGTGTCCTGCCACGTAGTGAAGCAAGACAGTGGATGATCTATGCCCAGGTTCTTCCCTTCCCCTCTGGGCTCATGGTCTCTTCAATCTTGAGCTGCTCCGTGAGCCCAGCCTCTTGAGGGCTTCATGCTTCAGCTGGGTCAAAATGGCAGAGCTCCCTTTTCTGTGTGTCTCTTCCTCTGAGACTCTGATTTTTAAAGGTCCAGCAAGAGGGTGGAGACCCAACATGTGTCATGCCTCACCGATGTAGTCCAATCAAAGCAATCTAATCAAATGATCTAATCAAGATCCCTTAACAGAATCTAATGCAATAAAGGGTCTTCCAGCCACAGGGATGGATTAGTTCAAAAACAATCTCATTTTGGGATTCACCAAATTCAAACTGTCACAGGGACTTCCACCAGGGACCGTGCCTGCCCACCCAGGGGCAGAGAAACCTTCCTAAACCTGCTTTGGCTAAGTCACCACCCAGCTCAGCCACCATTGATGGGTAGGTCTCTTCATATAAGGGTGTAGTCCCAACTCACTTGGTGTTTGGGGCTTCCTGCAGACTTGCTCTGCCTGTCCTTGGTCATCTGCCAAGGCTGCTGTCACAGACACCACAGACTGGTTGGCTTCAACCACAGGAAGGCATTGTTCACCGTTTTGGAGGCTAGAAGTCCAACATTAAGGTGGTGGCAAGATCATGCCTTCTCTGAGGTCCATAGCATTCAGGGGGTGGCGGGGGGTGGTGGTGGCTTGTGGACAACCAAACTTTGCCTCCATCACTTGGCCATCTGTCTCCTTTTGTCTCTTCCTGTGGCTTAACGTCTGTGTCCCAATTTCCTCTGCTTATAAGGATGCCAGTAATATAGATGAAAGCCCATGCTAGTTCAATTTGATCTCATTTTAATGGATTCTTTGAAGATCCTATTAACCCATGAGTCTATACCTTCACCCATAATAATGTCTTCAAAGCTCTAATGGGTTCACATCCACAGGACAGGAGTGGAGACCTGAGCATGTCTTGTGGGGGACATGATCCACTCCCCAAAACCCTTCTGGTGCATTTGCCCTTCTCCCTCATGTCATTTCTTTCTTTCAACTGGGCCAACTCCTTGTGTCAGCTGAATGAGAAACTCTAAGTCCCGTGGCCATACTTCTAGACTTCACTGGAGCTGTAGCCCCTGAAGCCCAACACACTGGTTCCTGTCCAGTTCCCCCCTCAACTTCCACAGAACTGTCTTACTTGCCCCCAGCCCCAGCCCTTGAGTCATCCCCCCTTCTCTCAGTTTTGGGAGTGTTCTGTCTTCTGTCCCATACACTTGTCCTGCAGCAGGTGTTGCCTCCGCCAACATCACCTCCATGTCTGGACTGGCAATGACTTGAACGGAGAAGGGATGGCTGCTCTCCTGGACAGTCTCCGGCAAGGTCTCAGAGGGTAGCTTACCTGGCCCTGGCCTCAAGGCTCAGAAATTTGGTTCTGCAAAAAAACCCCTCCATCCTGGACTTCTCTTTCCAGGGAGCCTTGTCTAGCACAGTGTAACAAGCCACTCCAAAATGAAGTGGCCTATGGTCACTTTGATTTTATAATATTGCATGAGTTTGTGGATCAGAGATTCAAGTGGACATGGCTGAGCAAGCCTTCCAGTCCATGTGGTGTGGACAGCAGGTGACTAGGCTGGAGAGTGCAAGGTAGTTTCACATATGGCCATGAATACTATAGGGACAGCTGGACGGCTGGGCTCAAGGGGCACTGGTGGCAGGGGTGCCTCCAGAAGACCCCTCCAGGATGGCCACCGCAGTGTGGCTGAACTTGCATGGGGCAGCTCAGGGCTCTGAGAGGCCCAGGTAGAAGCCTTCTCATGACCTCACATCTGAAGTTCCAGATCCTCCCCTCAGCCACACTCTCCTGGTCAAGCAAATGTCCAGGACCTACCCAGACTCCAGGGGAGGGGAATTAGACCCTGGCCCTCAGCAAAAAGCAGATCCAGGGACTTCCCTTCATCTGTAACTGGCCTACCTCGCTTCACTGAACTCAGCAGAAGGATGAATTAAGAAGAATGCAAATTTGTTCATTCACACCACTGACACTGCCCCAGACACTGGGTGCCTCAGGTTCCTTGTGGACATATCTTTAGGGGAACCACACGCTTATGAGATGAGCATTGGGATTGATGGCTGTGGGGCTGCACCCGGCTCCACTGCCTCCCTCTCAATGAACACTGGGTTTACCTTTGGGGCCAGATCCTTAGAGACCCATGAGAGACCCACGACTCCTTCCCTGCTTCTATCCTCACATTCGGGATGGCCAGAAAAATGAGCATGTTAAAAATGTGTCTGATCAACCTTCTTCCCCCATGGTAGCTATGCCAACCTTCACCTCTATTTTCCCTCCTCTCTAGCAGTGAGAGACACCAGGCATATCTCATTCTATGCCACCTGATGTCTGAGAGAGCAGGGCCAGGCCTGCCGAGCCCCAGGGTGCTTGATCTCTTATGGCATGTGTGGGTGGTAAGCGCCCATGTGTGTGTATATGGTAGGTGCCCACATGCATGCGTGATAGGCTCATGTGCTTGTGTGTGTGTGTGTGCATGCTAGGCATCCACGAATTTGTGTGTGGTAGGTGCTCATACATGTATGTGTGGTAGGCACTCATGGCTGTGCATTTGGTAGGCGCCGACGTGCATGCATATGGTAGGCGACCATGTGCATGCATGTGGGAAGCACCCATGTACGTGCATGTGGGAAGCACCCACATGTTTGCATGTGGTAGGCACTGCCTATCTGTGTCTCTCCTGGGCTTCAGAACTCTAACTGGAGGAGCTCTGTGGTAGGCTTCTGAGGGGCAGCAAAGGAATCACTCCCCCAGGGAAGGTAGTCTTCCTCCATTTCCTTTCCAGAATGTCTGGGGGCTTTCCAGAAACAGGCTTGTGAGAGCCCACAGGCACACTCACGTGGGTTGAGGCTGCCAGACTCTGCAAAGGCTCATCCTGGAAGGATATAAAGTGTCTGCGGCCATTTCCAGAAGCCAGGATTTGTTTGTTTCACTTTAGTGTTTCCGGCCACCATCGTACTCCTTGCTTCTTAGGGCTGGAATCCCTGAAAACTCCTTGTCCTTGTGAACAGGACCTGCCTCCGAGGAGGAACACCTGCTTCCTTTCTGCAGATGTCCTCAGGGAAGGGTGGGGGGACATCATTAAGCTTCGTTGCCCATCTGTCCTCCTACACAGTTTGTGACTCCTTCCAATGTGCTGCAGTGTCAGGGAACAGCCTGGGGAAGATCTGGGAGACCCCAGCCCCATCACCCAGACCTCCCTGGGCCTTGCTTTCAAACCAGAACCCGAGTGTGCTTTAAGGCTGGTAGCTGGATTCCAAAAGGTGGTGGGACCCTCTGGCCAGGGCTCACCAGCCCTGCCTGGCATGTTCTGTACCTCCACTGTCATGAGCAGTCAGTGGGATGTGGGCCCAGATGCTCCAGCCAAAGACCCTTCCTTCAGGCTCTGGGCAGGGCTGGTCCAGAAGGACAGAGGTCGAGGCCATTCCAGCTGTTGAGACTTCATTCCTAGCAGTTGCCCCTATTTCAAGTGGTTGCATCTAGACCCGAGGAGGGTGTTTTGAACCTGGTAGAGGATTCTTGTCATGGCTCATCTCTCTGTGGTTAATCCAATGGGCCCACCCTGGGTTTCCTTGGGAGGCTGGGTACCAGCTTTCCACTGAGTTTCTATGGACTTTGTGGGCAGGGGCAGTCCCAGGACATGAGAAAACCATTATTTGGCTCAGCCTGGAGAGAGAGGTGCACTGTGGGAATTGGGGGTTCCAGAGCTGGACGTAAGGACTCAAAACCTTGACCAAGAGCTGGACTCAGGCAGGACTAATTCTGGAGATGTGGTCCTCCAGGAAACCTGAGGGTGGATGTCGGGCCCCAGCACTCTCACTGTGAACCCCAGAAAGAAAGAGTCCTGTTGAAGTAGGAAAGAGGGGAGGCCAGAAGAAGAAGGACAAATGAGAAAACCTGCAGGCTAAGGTTCCAAAGCAGGAGCCCTCTGGTTTTACCTCCCAGGGAGAGGTTTCCATTTGGGTTCTTAGTGCTTTTATTTGGATTGTTTTCTGTTGGGTGGGAGCATGTGCACCTGCCCACACTGCTCCCGGACTCCTTCCTGTCTCCTACCCGGTAATGGCACTTGTCTGGGTCCAGTGGCTGATGTTGAGTCTCAGCTCCTGCTTTCCCAAGCCCAACTTAGGGGCAGATTCTGAGACCCAGCAGGGCAGGTCCATCCATGAAGATGTGAGACTTGTGTCAGTGCCAGAGGCCATCGTGACCAGCAGGTGACAAAAGAGAAACTCACCAGGGGCAACATGCTAGGGAATACTGGGGACTTCGGTGACCAGAAGAAAACATGCTCTCACCTAAAAGGGAGACTCATCAAAATTTTAAAGATAAATAAATCAATCTTCCAGAGGACCAGGTAAAGCCCATTTTCAGGTGAAGATGGCTAAAGTCTTTGAGAAATACAACTGAGATGTTCAAGATTTCCTTTACTTCCTCAGATCTCTAATGGAAATTGTTTTCCCTGCCAGGTCTGATATCCAGGTGAATCTTAAAATCAATGTAGTACAATCTCCTTTACATTTTTTTTTTTTCATGAAAACTGCTATTAAATCACTATGCTATTATAATAGAAAGTGCCTTGGAATCAATAGAACCAAGGGAAACTCCAACAGCTGGGCATGTCACATGATGCTCCTTTCTGTTAGGCCCCAGGGCTTCTCTTTAGAGTAGGGGCTCCTTTGCAGATGTAGGGCAAGGAGGCTTGGTGGCCAGGCTGGTATCAGCATCCCAATAGGGGATCGTGGAGCTCAGTGGAAACCCAGGTGGGAGTCCCATTATACACGAAAGTTTAAGGGGAAAGCTGGGACCTGCCAAGCATCTGGGGTCTTAGAGGTCATTCTGGGGCTCCTGGTTCCTCAAGAATGAGCCCAAATGAATCTTGGACCTCGTGGAGCAGTGTTGCCCACCGTCCTGGTCCACTGGACTGGACTGTTTCACAAGAGGGAAATAAAGTTTTTTGTTTGAGCCACTGCATGTTGGAGTCTCCTTGTTAGAGCAGCATAGCTTATGCTCCAACTCATACAACCAGAAACATGAAGAATTTGGTAGTTAGGAGGATTGCTTTGGCAGTGCTATGAAGATTGAATTGGAAGAGTGGCAAGAAACAGCAAGCAGTGACCCTGTCCATCTTCCCCACTCCCTGTGTTCCAGCACTTTCTTACCCAAGTGTCTGTGGCTTGACATTTGAAACTTGAACTTTTAGCTGAGCCACTAAAGTCCGCAGCCCTTTTCCCCATTGTTTGAGAGAAGTTGGATATTCAAATCTATACCATGGAGAAAGGCTCTTGCAGAGAACGATAGTATTGTTTTTGAGAACTTTGACTTATTACCTCCATAGTCACAGTTTTTGAGCTTCTGCTTTCCAAAGCCTATTTCATCATCCAAAACTGGGAGCAAGGAAGTGCTGAATGAGCCTGGCTGGCACGCAATTCACCCTCGTGAGGATCCGAGTCCTACTTTCTCAGGAGAAACTTTCCATGGCTTTGGGGGCACATTATCTGGTCACATGAAGGCTGACCAAATGGTATTTTTCTGGAAATGCAAAGAATCAGGAAGCCCAGCCTTGTACCATAAAGCCAAACGTCAATGTAGTGGAAGAAGATTCTGTGCACTGGAGGGGGTCAGGCAGCTGGAATTTTCCTGGGATTGGAAGGTAAAGAGCTGGGTTGAGGTCTCTCCACCTTTAGGGCCAACTAACCAATCAGGGAGATTTCTTAGTCTCCCAGTGGCTAAAACAAATACCACACAATAGATTGGTTCAAACAATGGGAATTTATTGGTCCTGATTTTGAGGCTAGGAGAAGTCCAAAACTGAGACATCATCCAGGCGATGCTTTCTCCCCGTAGACTGTGGCATTGCAGGGCTGGCTGATGGTGACCCAGGGCTTTTCCAGCACATGGCAATTGCACACAGCAGCAACTTCTCCTTTCTCTTCTGGGGTTCTGTTGACTTTCATCTTCTGCTCTTCAGTGTGGCTCTGTCTCACTATTACTGAACATCTTCTGCTTTAAACTGATTCCAGGAATCTGGATAAGACCCATCCTGTTTCAGCTGACCCTCATCTTAACTAAAATAACATCTTCCAATGCAACCTACCACATGAGGTCCATTGATGTCTCTGAGGATCCATTCTCTCATCTGGATAGTTGGAATTTTAACAGCAGCTCTCACCGAGTTGGTCTAAATTTGACATGAAATAACTTCTGTAAATGGTGAGAGGAAGGCCCAGGTGTGAGCCCTCAGTTGTGCTGTCATTTCTGGCCAAGGATGTGCAGAACCCAAGTGCACGTTCAGTCTGCTGGATCCCAAGCAGGCCTCTTCCTCTGCTCTTTTCTGCATGCAGAACAAAATAAGGAAGGAGGCAATGGAAAGAGCGTGGCTTTGGGTGTCTTCAATCCCATGACCTTCAAGTTACCTCACTTTTCTGGAACATGGTGTACTCATCTTTCAAAATGGGCATAAGCTTCACTAATTTTTGGATTGTTGTGGGGTCCAGGGTGATGATTAAAGAACACCTGGCTAGGTGTGTACACATCATGGGCACTCAATAAACAAGACCTATACATCTGATTAGAAGAAGTCTACAAAAAGGAGATGGGAGTATGTGGGAAAGCCAAGACCAAGTCAGAATGACATTGACTTTAGACAGTACAGAGCAAAGCTGCAGCACATGGTGTTTTCCAAAAACAGCCCCAGCAATATTTCTGGTCCCACATGCTTTTCCAGAATGCTACTCCCTTTCACAAGCCGGAGTCAAGGTCCCCTTCTGTGGCACTTTGAAGCTTGACAGAAGGTCATGTCCTTAGAGCTAATCCATTCCTGTACATTGTAAACCTATTGTAGGTGGGAACTTTTGATTAAATTACTTCAGTAATTCAGAGAGACATGCCTGAGGAGCCCCTGCTGCTCCAGCCCCATCCGAGGCTTCCCAGCCCAGACACCAGATGAGGGAATGAAAGGGCACCTGATGATTCCAGCCCAGCCCCTGAGCTGCCCCCACTGATGCTGAGCAGAACCACCCTGAGATGTCCTCAAGAAGCTTGGCCCAGATCACATATTTGTGAGCCAAGTCAATGTTGATGTTTTATCTCACTAAGGCATGGGCTGTTTTGTTACACAGCAATGCCTGATTGGAACAAAAGAATCTCTCAGAGGCACAATCATTCATGGGCTTCTAATGTGCCAACATGGACCATTTCTTCCCAGCATGACTTTACACCTAAGTGTGGTAGGTGATTTGAAGGATGAGGGGGAGTTCTCTGGCATCAAAATGCTATTTCTTCTGGCCTTTGCAGATGTGTTCATTGTAATTTGTAGAATTCACTCACTGGTTTGGGGCATTTTACCCTATTCTGGTCTCAGTTAGTGGAAGCTGTAGTCATTTACCCTTTAGTATGAATGAGTTTCCAAAGGGGGGAGCTGTGGGTAGCTGGAGAAGAACACAAAGAACCTGGGAGGGTGTTCCCAAGGGAGCTCAAGAATGAGCTTGGTAGTTCCAAACATGGCTTGTACCCCTTCCTGACATTTCCAAGGCCCAGCCCAGGGAGTGAGCAGGCTTTGGTCATAGCTGGGGCTGCCTTTGATGGGAGAGCTGCCACAAAGCCCTTACACAGACCCATGACTGTCCACACCCCCTCCGCACCTTCTGTGGACCCCTCCTGCCCAGACCCAGGCTCGGTGCACCCCCCACCCAGGCTGGCCCTCCCCATGGCCTCCCTGTCCCATTTCACTGGTATTTTCCCTATGGGCTGTCCTATGTGAGGTCTCTCTCTCTCTTTGCTTTTCACCTTCAGATTGACAACCTGGTGGCTTCAGACTCCTTGCTTTGAGTTCTCAGATAAGTTGCCCTTCTCACCCCTACCCCACCCCTCACCTGTCCCACCTGCATTCCCACCACAAGCAGCCCAAGGGTGGGTAATGCTGGCTCTCACTCCTACTCCCTACACCCAGCCTCCACTCCAAGCCATGGCCCCAAACCCAGGCAAGGTTCCGCTTTGAAGCACGCAGGTCCTGGGCCAGCGTAAGCCATGCTTCCTCCTCTGTCACGCTTGTTGTTTCGAGAAGACACACAGCAGGATGCAGCCGTTGCTGGGGAATGTGTTTTGAAATCGTAGCCTGACGGAGACCCAGGCACGGCTGAAATATTCCCACTGGATATCATGAGTGGCAGCCTGTGGGGATAAACAGCCCCCGAGTGTCCCTGCCAGTCTGACCCCTCCCCTAGGGCCCCACACCCCCAGCAAGGACAGGGACAATGATGGACAGAGTGGGGGGGCAGCATCTGTTCTCAGGTCCTACCAGGTGTTAAGTATTTTTAACATGACCCCCCCGGGTATAAACAAGGCCTTGTCCACGAGCTGCCAAATCCCCCAAAGACAATTGCTTTCCCCCTACTACAGCCCACCCAGCCCCAACCCAAGCAGCGAAGGTGTTTCCACTTTCATCCAGAAAGATGCCTGACCACAAATCTTGACTGTGGTTTCAGCAACACTTCCCCAGGATGGGCCTTAAAATATTCTTGGTCACTTCAAACATCAAAGATATACCGAAGTTATGGGGTCCCTTCACCTCCTGGGGACTCTGTGTAAGAAGCCAAAATTTAAAAGAAAAATGCCCAGAGTTGGAATGATTGAGAACATAAAAGGCACACACACATGGGATCTGCACCCCATTAAATTTAACTGTGAACCTCTCGGGGCAGGCCTTCCCCGTGGAGCTGCAAGTCTCTCAAATGGAGAGAGCAAGGTGACTAAAGCACAGGAGGAGAAGTTTAGAATGTGCATGAAGAGGTGTCTTTTTGAGGAACATTTGGATCAGCCCCTTTATTTTCCAGATGGGAAACTGACCTCCAAGGAGGTCTGGCCCTGATCTGCTATTGCTCCAAGTCCGGCACCCTTTGTCCAGTGTGGCGTTGGGTCTGAGTGACTTGCACATGACCCAGAAGGAGAAACGTGTGGGGCAAAGGTTCTAGAAGGCCACGACCAAGGGCTGGATCATGGTGTCATGGGACCCATAGGGAGATGATAAACAAACAGCAAACAGCAACCAGCTTGGGCATGGGGTCTGTCTCTTTTGGGTGACTCTGGGTGTGGTCCACCCCTAGGGGTCTCCAGCAGCCTCGAGCCCCTCTTGCCCAACAATGTCACCTGCCCAGGAAGCCACACTGCCGTGGCTCCTTGCCTTCCCCACACCCCTAACACTGCTTCCTACCTCCACGCACTTGAAGCCTTAACTGGGGAAACCAGACTCAACACTCCCAGCAGAAAGTGGACTGGAGCCTTAGAAGCGAGGCTGAGAGACACCTGAATGGGAACGACGTGGCCCCAAAGCTCCCTCAGTCCTCTTTACGATGGATGCTTACACGAAGCCCTTTACCGGAGTGGGAAATCTGAACTACGCAGCCGTAGTGAAGGCACTGCCCCTGTGTCCCTCAGCTCAGAAGAGGCAGGCCTGGGACTGAAAGTGGACAGCAGGGCTGTGAGCCCACCCTGGTACGTGCCCTGCTGTACTGCCCTCAGAAGTGTGCACTTTCAGGTAGACTCCTGGAAACTTGCTTAAGACCCCTGATGAAAAAAAATTAAAAAAAAGAAAAAAAGACAAAAAAAAAAAAGACCCCTGATGCTAGAGAAAACTGGCTGCAGGGAATGGGACACCCCCTGGGCCACCCACCCTGTCCTCCTTGTGCAAGAAACTGCTTTCTTCTTTAAGTCCAGCCCATTTATGAGCCCAGAAAAAAGCACTCAAGAGGGAATGAGCTCTAGTCCTGACCCATGCTCTAAATATGCTGTGTGATGTTGAGAGGCTTGTCTGACATCTCTGAGCCTCTGTTTCTTGGCAAAAGACACAGTATTAACTTCAAGTGTAATCAGAGGTCAAAGAAGAGCTGTGGGCTTAAGACACTGGGGATGCTTCTTAGAAGTGGTCATCTTTCAAATTTAGAGAGCAGTGTTTTTGTGTTGCCCAGAAATGCTCTGGCTGAGTCCTGACTATAAAAGATCTCTCAGCCAAGATAACCGCCTCAGGGAACTCTAAAGCAACCACTCCACTCGGTCTGGGCTTTGGATGTTTATTCTGGGAAAAATATTTGCAGAAAAGACTGTAGTCAATCATTCTCATGCAACAGTAAAGACATAGCCATTTTTTTCAAAGAAAACAGTTATAGTTAAACTTAATAAGATTAATAGAAGTAATTAAACAAATTAGAAGTGTGTCAATTGGGATAACCATTTATTTTCATTTGGAACGTTAGTAGAGATAGATTTATTATTATTATTATTATCTGGCATTAAAAACATGCTCCCAAAGTGTCTGTTTTAGTTTCCCGGCTAAAACAAATACCATACAATGGGCTTTCTGAAACAATGGGGATATATTGTCTCTTGGTTTTAAGGCTAGGAGAAGTCCAAGTTCAAGGCGTCAGCCAGGCAATATTTTTTCCCCAAAGACTGTGGGGTTCTGGGGCTGGCTGCCAGTGATCTTTGGCATTCTTTGGCTTTTCTGTCGCATGCCCATGTCCTCTCTTTTCTCTTCTGGGTACCGTGGGCTTCCAGCTTCTGGCTGCTCCCTGTGGCTCCTCGAGCTCGGTGTCCAATTTCCTTTGCTCATAAGGACTTCAGCCTTATTGGATTAAGACCCTCCTTCAGTTTGAGCACAACTTAACTAATAACACCTTTAAGTGTCCTATTTACAAATGTGCTCACACCCACAGGACGAGGGGTTGGGACCTGAACGTGCCTTTTGTGGAAGACATAACCTAACTCCATCAATGACATAACAGATATTCAGGAAAAACTTGGAAGATAAGCTTCCAAGATGGTAAGAAACCTTTAAGTCTAGATGAGTGTTTTTCACACACCCGAGTCATTCAGATTAAAAGGCAAATCCTTGGGGATAAGTCTTCTGCAAGAATGCCTTAGCCATGAGCTGTTGTTTTGGCAAAGATATAGAAATAGCAGTATCAACAAAGTCTGGGCAATCTGAATGCCTGATTTGCAGCTCAGAATTGCCAGAGCTTCTCAGAGCCCATTTCTCCATTTGTAGGGGCTAAATAGAATTGCTTTATGTATGGCAGGAAAAAAACCCCAGTAAACCAGAAGCAGTCCGTCAGGTTAAATGATACTTTCGCATCACATAATGGCCGAATGGGGCTGCAGTGACGTGCTGGGCAAACGGGGGTTCCCAGCAATTCAAATGGCAGTGGTGGGGAGTGGCACCGAGTCCAACATTCACGAGAACCCGGGATGCGCTGCCTCTACAGGCACCCTGCCAGCTGAGATCCAGTTTCAGCAAGTCACGATTCTTCCAGCGTCACCTGACACCAAGGTTAAATTGAACCATTGTGTGCTCTGCATCTGCTTCGTGTCTCATCTGTAAAGGTGTTTGTTTTCGTGTTTGTGTACAGCAAAGCTCTCGGTGATGCACCTTGCTTTGAAAACAGTACACCTCTAAGGACTATGGTGGGAAGTGTGGCCTCGGATAGTCACACACTTTATGTGGTTCAGATGAAATGACCCAGCTTGGATTGGTGCCTGCCCTTAGAGCAACTGTCCACCCCCAGGGCTTGGGTCCTTGTTGGAAGAAGGTAGCAAAGGTGAGTTCTAGAAAAGGAAGTGTCGAGCTTCTCTACCACATATCCCACTCTGTGAGACAGGGCATCTTCCTTGCTCCAGGAACAGAGAGCTGTGGTGGCCCTGGGGACATTGGCTCAAGAGCAAAAGGCCACAGTGGCTCCCAGGAGAGAGGGACTGGGAGAGAGGGAGGGTGCTGGTTTGGGTGCCAGAAGAAGCTGGTCTCATCTCTCGGCTCTGCTATGTACCAGCTGTGCAGGTGTGGGCAAGCAAGTCCCTTTTGCTGTGTGAGCCTTAGTTTCTTCATCTGTAAAATGGGGGTTAAACGAAAAGCTTACCACCCCATGGGCTGTAAGAAGGCAATGCTATCACAGGTGTCAGTGGTGAGTGGCCATGGCACGATGGCACCGATTCAGTGCTCAGCACATGCCAGGCCTTCCTTACCCTCCCACCAGGCCCACAGGGCCCATCTGGTTTCTGCAAAGCCTTGAGCTTTGACACTGACTCTGCCCACGCCATTTCCTCTTCAAGGTCGCCCCTGGTCTGCATGTCATCTGGTGCCATTAAGTTGGAAATGGTGGAGGGGAAGTACAAGGCAGCCTGTGCCACGTTCAACAGCTATCATGGACCTTTTTTTTTTTCAATTAAAGAACTTTTGTAGGTTTACAGAAAAATCATGCAGAAAATACAGAGTTCCCATATACCCTTCTGTTATTAACACCTGGCATTAGTGTGGTACATTTGTTACAACTGATGAAAGAATATTAGCATAATTGTACTATTAACTATAGTCCATGTTTTACATTAGGGTTCATTGTGCTGTACAGTCCTTTGGTGTTTTTTTTTTTTTAATTTTTAT
Source organism: Cabassous unicinctus (assembly GCA_029593785.1). NCBI lineage: Eukaryota > Metazoa > Chordata > Mammalia > Cingulata > Chlamyphoridae > Cabassous > Cabassous unicinctus. The sequence goes on along the minus strand of JAQZBX010040118.1, from coordinate 640 downwards.
GCTAGTAATGTATAAACAATCTAAAACTTTCTCTTTTAATCACAATCAAATATATACTTCAGTGCTGCTCCTGATGTTCACAGGGCCATGCCACCATCACCACCATCCTCAAAAGCCCTCCAAATGATGTGGCTCAATAGGCACAGCCTTTCTCAACTCGAAAGAATGATGCTTTGCTTTCATGTCCTAACACAACTTACAAAAAAAGACATGCCCATCCTCGATTGTTGCTCTTCACAGAGTTACTTCTCCATTCTGGCCAATGGCTCATCTACCATGTCCTACTTCTTTTGAGCATCTTTGACACCATGCCTCTGCCTCTTTGACGCAGCCCCAGGATTCCAGCGATAGGCTGGCAGAAGGCATTTACTACCCAGCTCTCTCATCTACCTTGACTGGATGTGTTCATAGCTTCATGTGTCGAATCCTGGGATGCAGCTGGTCAACCAGCAACCTCCTGCTCTGTGCCCTGGGTGTTGGGAAGAGCTGGAAATGGGCTTTGAATGGTCTGAGCTTAGTTTATTCATTTAACATTATGGACCCCAGAAAATCATGTCCTTAGAGCTAATCCATTCCTGTGGGTGTGAACCTGTCATAGGTGGGAGCTTTTGATTAGATTACTTTCAGTAGGGTTTGACCC